>JAJAGP010005054.1:0-38708 GCA_025084515.1 Ancistrus triradiatus
ATACATAATGTATTTAGTGTATATGTACTATACTTATTAATATACTTATTAACTTTAGTGATCTAGGGCCTAAATTGGAAAAACAAAATCATATGAACTATTGTATGGGACTTAATCTTCCCAGTGAGTTTGCAGACCTTGAAAGGTTAATCATTCACAATTCAGGATGAAATTAGTATGCAGACTTTTATATTTCCTAACCTCCTTTACTACCAGTCTTATAGAAATACTGTTACACTATGCACACATACTGTTAACAGAAATATAAAAGTGAAGCAATGTGAGGTTTTTACCGATGTTATGTCACCCACGGGGTGTGCAGGGGATGTCCACTCAAACAGTGCACCACCAGGCAGCAGTGTGTGTAGTGGAGTGTCAGCAGGGCACTGAAAAAAAGATGGAAAATTCAAACAAAGGATGGCGATATATGTCTTCAATGCTATGGTTTGGACTTTGGACTCAATTGCAGGTAGCTGGATATGTTAATAAGCTCATCTCTTGGGCCTTAGGAGAGGATTAACGGGCTTTTTAAACAATACATACATGTACATACATACATACTCTCTCTCTCTCTCTCTCTCTCTCTCTCACACACACACACACATATATATAGCCCGAGTCTGAGCTATGGCTCCTACAACACCCCCCCCTCCACAGGGGCGCATGACTGGGTTTCCTCTCTGGGCATCTTCTAGGTGCCCACATGCGCACTGACACTGACCTGATCACTGGGAGAATCTCACAGGAACAGGGGGCCTCCTGGCTGGCCTCGCGGGAATAGAGAGCCTCCTGGCTGGCCTCACAAGAAGACACGGCCTCTGGCAGGGCCTCTCGGGAACACACGGCCCCTGGAAAGGCATCTTGGGAACACACGGCCTCTGGCAAGGCCTCTCGGAAACACATGGCCTCTGGCAAGTCCTCTCGCACAGATGCCCTCAGCACAGGCACTGAAACTGAAACAGACGCTCTCGGCATGGCTACTGGAACAGTCGCCCTTGGCTATGGCACAGGAACTGGTGAAATCGGCGCTGGCACAGGAACAGACAACCTCGGGGCTAGCACAGGAACTGATGACCTTGGCGCTGGCACGCCAACTGACAACCTCGGCACTGGGGTCGGCGCAAAGGTCCGTGGTGCTGGGGTCAGTGCAACTTGCTCAGATAACTTACAAATAGTCACTTCCACTTCATAAGTTGCGCGACGAATACAGGTGCGGAATCAAGCGGCCTGATATGCTCGGAAACAGAGCTAACGTGAACAGGTACGAAATTATGGTTTATCACAAACTCAGATACAGAACTTTGTTGCGTGGCCTGCAAGGACACAGAGTTAACGAACTCAGATACAAAGCTTACATGCTCAGACATGAAACCAAAAGGCGCACCATGCTCGGATATGGAATTATACGAAGCTAACGATTCAGACACAGAATCAAACTCAGGATCGGAGCTAACATGCTCAACTATGGAACCAGAAAGTGTGGCACACTCAGATACGGAACTACGCGAAACTAACAATTCAGATGCAAAACCAACGGACCCAGATACAGCATCAACATGATCAGATACGAAACCAGAAGGTGCGACGTGCTCTGATACAGGACTACACGAGGCTAACGATTCAGACACGGAATCACCAAACTCAGATACAGCATCTACATGCTTGGAAATGAAACCAGAAAGCGCGATGTGCTCAGATACAGGACTACACGAGGCTAACGATTCAGACACGGAATCAACAAACTCAGATACAGCATCAACATGCATGGAAATGAAACCAGAAAGCGCGATCTGCTCAGATACAGAACTATACGTGGCTAATGATTCAGACACGGAATCAACAAACTCAGGATCAAAGCTAACACGCTTGACTACAAAGCTGGGGTGCTTTTCCTTGACCCTGGCATGCCCCAATAATGGGCTACTGGGTACTAATAGCTCCTCTATGGAGCTAGCGCACTCACATATGGTGCTAGCAGGCTGCAATACTGGACCACTAGACACCAAGTGCTCCAGTACTGAGCTACAGGACTCTAACAGTTCTTCTACACCACTAGTGTGCTCACATATGGAGCTAACAAACACCAACTGAAGGCTACTAGACGCCATTGACTAGTGTGCTCAAACGCAGGGCTACCAGACACTATCGACTCAGGTACTGAGCTAGCATGCTCAATCACAGGGCTAACCTACTCAGTTAATGAGCTATGGGATGCTAACATCTCAGGTATTGAGCTAGCATGTTCAAATAAAGGGCAAACGTGCACAAATACGGAACTAGGGTGCTCAACTATGGAGCTAATATCCTAATCTTGAGCCAGCCTGCGTAGACTCGATGTCCATAAAACCCCGTAGGGTCCCAAAACAAAAACCCTTCAAAAAATTCTCCCACGATTCCAGCCCTGAGCACTGGCCAAACCTCAGTGGCCCAGAATAGAGCCTCACCGGTGAGGCGAAGAAAAACAAACAATATCTTAGTGTAATTGGACCTAAAGAAAAACTCCTCAAAATACCGGGCACACTGGTCAATAAATGGCCGACAAAAGGCTGGATTACCGTCAAAGTGCTCAGGGAGGGACGAGGGAGTAAGGGAATCTGCTGTCTCCATTGTTGGGCAGGGGATTCAGACATGACGGGTCCTAACATGAGCGACGGAGACGAGCGCAGATTCCACAATAATAACCATAGTTTATTAATAACAAAGAGAAACCACAACACAATTAACAAAAGCGGGCTTTGCCGCATGGCAAACACGGATTACCGGATGAAATAAACAAAACAGAAGTGGACTTACTGCATGAAGTGGACAGAAGCGAGCTAACCACACGACAACACTTAATCCTTTGGCGCAGTAGCGTGAACACAAAACAGAACACGAAACCGGTAAAAAACCACAACAGACAGAAGGTACATGACCCAACAACCATTCTGGAGCTAGGGCCCTGCTTAAATACAGTCTCTCAGCTGAGTCCACATTGTCTGAGAGCCCAAGCTCTTCTTCTGGTTCTCCACTGTCCAGCGGAGCACCACAAATGGTACGGTTGAAACTGCCCCCAGTGGCGAGGAGGGGCATAATGTGTGGTGGTCTGGGGGGAACCCGTGACACTTTTGTTGGTAATGACAGAGGTCAAACATTTTCTGTAAGTCTTCACCAGGTTTGCACACACTGTAACTGGTATTTTGGCCCATTCCTCCATGCAGATCTCCTCTAGAGCAGTGATGTTATGGGGCTGTTGCTGGGTAACACAGACTTTAAACTCCCTCGACAAATTTTCTGGAGACTAGCTAGGCCACTCCAGGACCTTGAAATGCTTTTTACGGAGCCACTCCTTCGTTGCCCGAGCAGTGTGTTTGGGATCATTGTCATGCTGGAAGACCCAGCCATGTTCCATCTTCAATGCTCAGACTGATGGAAGGAGGTTTCGGCTTAAAATCTCATGATACATGGCCCTGTTCATTCTTCCCTTAACACGGATCAGTTGTCCTGTCTCCTTTGCAGAAAAACAGCCCCAAAGCATGATGTTTCCACCCCCATGCTTCACAGTAGGCACGGTGTTCTGGGATGCAACTCAGAATTCTTCTTCCTCCAGTTGAGTTTTTACCAAAAAAGTTCTATTAAGGTTTCATCTGAGCACATGAAATTCTCCAAATCCTCTTCTAGATCATCCATATGCTCTCTGGCAAACTTCAGATGGGCCTGTACATGTACTGGCTTAAGCAGGGGGACACGCCTAGCACTGCAGGATCTGAGTCCCTCTCGGCAAAGTGTGGTACTGATGGTAGCCTTTGTTACTTTGGTCCCAGCTCTCTGCAGATCATTCATCAGTTCCCTCCGTGTAGTTCTGGTATTTTGGCTCAACGTTTTCATGCGTGGGGCCCCAGATCAATGGAGATTATCAGTGGTCTTTTATGTCTTCCATTTTCTTACAATTGCTCCCACAGTTGATTTGTTCTCACCACAACCTGCTTACCTATTGTAGATTCACTCTTCCCAGCCTGGTGCAGGTCTACAATTTTCTTCCTGGTGTCCTTCGACAGCTCTTTGGTCTTGGCCATGGTTGAGTTTGGAGTCTGACTGTTTGAGGCTGTGGACAGGTGTCTTTTATACAGATAACGTGGTTAAGACTGTGAGAAAACAGGTCTGTGAGAGTTAGACATCTTGCTTGTTTGTGGGTGACCAAATACTTATTTTCCACCATTATTTACAATTAAATTATTTAAAAATCCTACAATGTGATTTCCTGGATTTTTTTGTCATTTTGTTTCTCATAGTTGAAGTGTACCTATAATGAAAATTACAGACCTCTCTCATCTTTCTAAGTAGGAGAACTTGCACAATCAGTGGCTGACTAAATACTTTTTTGCCCCACTGTAATCAATGAATACTTACTAGGTAAGAGAGGAAGCTTGCGTTGCAGTGACGAGCGCGGCTGACCTTACACAGTAGGAAAAACGCTCAAAGAAACAAAGGAAAATGCTGATTATCATACAGCTCAGTCGCACGGTGAACAGGAAACCAAAGCAACACCCGATTGCTAGGTCGCTACAAACTCACATATACTGAGTAGATCATCAATGAACATTACATAGATAAAAGTGAAAGCTTGCGTCGCTGTGGCGAACGGAGCTGATGTCACTAGGCAGGGAGAGATGCTCAAAGCGAGGCAAAAGAAAAGAGCCAGTCGCACCAGAATGTGACCCTTACAAACCCTATCACCTCAGCCTTTAGCTCACCAGCATCCCTCTGCAAAGGTGTAATCAGTCAGGTGTAATCAGCACCAATTGTAGTCAGGGCATGTGTGCTGGGACCTGCCAAACTAATCCCACCACCTTTTCCATCGTTGCCCTCTAGCGTTGGCCTCGTATGGTTCCTAATATTCAAACTGAGAGCTAATTATAAAATTGTTCATGGTTAGACAGAAAATAAGGCAAATCATCAAACAAATGTTGAGATTGTTCTAGATCTCCTTGTTTTCTTTGTGCCGGTGTGTCTGTTATTAAGTTCACACTAGCAATTAGCCTCTCTGAATTTTTTATTAGCTTAAGTTTAAGATTTAGTTAGCCTTTAGTGCTTCCCTTTTTTTATTATATATTCCTGCATCATGTATAATAAAGCTCTGATGAGTGATGTGAGAAGGAATGGTAACATTACAAAGTAGTAAATGCTTTACCATCCCAACTTTTTTTGGAATGCATTGCAGACCTGAAAGCAGGAATGGATATATATTAGCAAATGACATTAAGTTGACCAGACAAAACATGATATCTTGGTTTCTTTTGGGTTGTACAAGTTACTGTCTTAATTGATTTTGTGCAATTTGCAAAAGTTGTATCTACATTTTACCAATTAAAGGCTGAGGGTAAGAATAAAAATGAAAATGCAGGTTCAATAAGAACTACAGGTCAAGATACTTCAAACCAGCATAAAGACCTTGTTATCAAGAATTAATGTTCATATAATTTTTTTGACTCCACAAGTATGTATAAAATCTGATGCTCCATAATATCCAGCAGGTTTTCAAAATATTCAAATGAGTGATACTAAGTGTTTGGCTTTCTCTCTTTTCCTGTAGGTCAGTGGGACATATAAAATAATAACAAATTCATACAATAGATGCATTTTCACTAGGGTTCTCAACTTTCCCAAATTGTAAATGTTTGTGAAAGTCCATCGGATACAAACGTACGCCAATTTCTATCAGGTCACGATCCCGACGCTAGAGGGCAGCGTCAACTCGCTGTTCAGCCTGGGCAAGCTCGGTGCAATCACGCATGTGTCAGGGCTTGTTTGCCACCGTGTCCAGACAGGTGTTGTATCCTCACCCTATACAGTCTTCACACGATTGGGGAATTCCCAATCGTGAATTCGTCCCAATCGTGGAAAGGAGGGATGCTGAGCTGCGTTCAGTCTCGTCCCCCGTGTTTACGCGTCCATTTCATGCTCCGTTCACGCACAGTCTTGCACTGCGACGCATCTTTTTCAGGCTCTGTGTACGGAGTACCGTGAATCGCTTCATGCATGCGCGTCCATCTCACACTCCGCTTACAGAGTAACGTGCTTCGCCTCGAGCAGCCTTTGGGTCTTGTAAACAAACCCCCGAGGTATTTCTCACAGCACGCCATGCCCTCTCTCTCTCTCTTACTCAGTGGCTTTGGTCTTCACACGCAAAGCTTTTGAGACAGAGAGAGCGCGAGCGCTCCGTTTTAAATTTTGGATTGCTTTAACTTACCACAGTGCAGTCTAGCACTGCAGGTAATTGTTTTCCTTTTTCCCCATTTGATTTTCTCTTTAATACTATGTTCCTAGTTTTGATCCCTAGTTCATCCCAGAACAGCTCTTAATTCTGCCCTTAAGGTTTTTCACTTTCAGTTTCTGTGGCTGAGTGGCGCATAGTTTAAAGTACATGAGCCCTCATGCCGCAGCCCAGGGTTCACTCCCCAGCCTCATTTCCTTTCATTTTTGTTTATTCATTTTCATTTATTTATGTTTTGGTTCATCCCTTCCATCTGGAACTAACTGCAGTTGGGTCCTAAAAATCCTTTTTACTTTTATTTTCACGGTTCGCCCTTGTTTTATCATGGCGAACCGTAACAATTTCATTCACATTTGAAAGCACAATAACTATTCAAACTCATGTAGATTAGCATTACTGAGGGATTGACAGATGCTTAGATTCTAGGTTGCTTGTGCTACCAAGACAGCTTTGGCTGACTCAGTAGGACTTTATACAGATGCCAAAGAGACATTAGAAGGGTGACATTAGCATTCTGATGTTTTAAACACAATGTAAACACTGAAAATAGTGGGTTTTTAAATGCCCTGGCAAGTTGCTGCTTGATAGGAAAGAGTGAAAGAATGAAAATGCAAAATAAGCTGTGTTGGCACAGTCACACTGGCTTTGTATAGCCTGTCAATAATGGAGGAGTATGAAGTAGTGATTGCACTTCAGGGAATGCCCTTGGGAGATCTTCTAACAAGGAAGAATTTATAACAACAGATGCCTCTCTGTATTGTTGGTGCGGGGGTGGGCGTGTATGAAGACGTTTGTAAATGTAAACGAGTGTGAAAATGAGGATTGTTACACGTTTATTAGTGCTCTCGAAAATAAAAGCTTTGTGACATACACTACATCTTTAAAAATCTTTGAGAGGAGGTGCATGTATCAGTGCAGATCAACATTGCCATCATGGCATTTTATGTTAACCACCAGGGGGATGTAATTGGGCAACCAAGTGTGCAAAGGTGGGCAGACATTAACCTTATGTTTCCAAAAGTATCTCTGCTATCTCACAACAGCCCTGTACAGATGATTCCCAATGACATAATGCAATCAATATAGAATACATTCAAAAACACAAAAGTCTGTTTGTGGGCAGACAGACAACTCACTGATCAGTATGGCTCATGGACAGGTAGGAGATAGAAGCACTGGACTAGGATTTGTTGACACATGACTAGTAGGATTGGCTGTTGTTACTATGGATAATACAGCAGCACATCCAACAGTCTATACAGCAAGCGCTGGCTCATTCTGTCTAAACATGCTGTGGCTCTGACTGTTGCTCGCATTTAATGGACCCACTCTGGCCTCTAGCAAACAGTCAAACAGATGAGACCAGACTGTCTGGGGCAAATGGATTGCTGCGGTACAGCAGAGCATAAAGCCACTGAAACATTATCAAGGACGAAATGCTACATCCAGACATCTGCTCTATGGAGATATGTGGTAGTTTTTCCACTTTGGTGCACAGTACAAGGGTTGAACAAGGAATATTCTGTACCTTGTGCAGTATATTCCTACTAAAGGCTGGTCCCTGTAAGTTCACTCTGAAGGTGTTTGTGGCAGCAGTATAATTTCATTGTGGACCTACTGGCAATTGTTTTTTTCTCACCTAGGGATTTTCAGATAAGATGTGAGTATGGTCCTGATAAAGAAGATAGATACCAGCTATGTCAATACCATGCTACAGAAGCTGCAAGACCTGTGCTTGTTGTCCTTGCAATTCATGAAGCATATTGTAATAATAATTGTAACATTATAAACAGCAGTGGCACACTGTCAGAAGCCCTGGAATAGATTTTTGGACAAGGAAATTATCTAACAGCTAGAAATGTTGGGGTATGTGAAAGTGTTTTTCATACTGTTAAGAACAAGGAGGACTGTTAAAACATAGGATGCAGTATGTGCTGGGAACATATGAACAAAATAACACTAAATCATGCTTCTGGTAATGTGGGTGTTGCTGGCTGTGAAATAAAACAAACAATGGCATATGCGTGTTTAAAAGATATTTGTTCTATAGTAACTGTGGACCAAGATGGCTCAAATAAGAGAAACACCTTTTTTCTTTAAACAAAACTTTGTTCAGATGTTTTTCTTTCTGAATGTACTCAACGATTCACATAAGGACTAGAACACATTATCTCTTGCTATGTGCTTTATCAGAAAGCATAGAGAGGAAATGACTAGAAGGCACACAGCAGCGTGTTGTTCTTTATTGCTTCTGATAAAGTGGATAAACACACACACATACTGCTCCTGAAGCTTTGATCAAATGACGGAGTGGGCAGGTGTGTAATGTTTTGCTCCTTTATTGTGATTTTTGTGGTGTGTGTACTGTGAAGCGTATACTAAATTTCACATCTGCTTTGTGTCTGTGCAGTCAAATCTTGATATGCATTTAAGTGGGATTATAGGCTGCTGATACTTCTGCAGTTATACATGCAGAAGTGAACAACTGGACAATAAGGTATTAGTGGTCACGCTTTGGCCGTTAGAGGCCAGTGTGAGCTACATGGCGGCGTGAGCACCCACAGCGCGATCGCGTGTGCGTCAGCCCTACCGGGCATTAATCGTGTAAGTGGCGACACCTGTTGTTGAGCTTATTTCGGGTAGGGAAAAAGATATAACTAACGGTTCATAGACTGCCAGTCGGGGGCAATTGGGAGATTGCCCAGTAAGGTAGAGCCTAGACGCTAGCTTAGTCCCAGCATTTGTTTATTTTATTTTGAGCTTATTTTCACCAGGCTTTCCCCAGCTGCTTTGAGCCTCGATCGCGGCTGTGAAAAACGCCCCTCCTTTTTCCCTCTCATGCCGTCACCCACCTCCTTCGCGATCGGGGGATTTACTTTCCCTGCACGATTGCGTTTTGAAGAGGACACTGAGGTCTTATAGTCTTGTCCTCTTCATTCCCCGCGTCCATGCCACACTCACAGCGGGCGCTAATTTGAAGTATTTGTGTGGAGCCCACGATGTAAGCATATCGTGAATAGCGGCACTGTATGCTTACGCCGTGTGTTTTCTTTATTACTTTATTTCTTTTCAGTTTATTCTTTTGTTTCTTTTATTTATTTATATTTTGGTTCATTAATTCCATCTAGAGCTAACTGCACTTGGGTCCTAAAGCAGTTATTCTTTTGTTTTCAAGGTTCACCACCATTTTAATATATTATTTTAATATGTTATTTTAATATGTTATTTCCATAACATAAGGAAATAACATATATACATTGGATGCATATTATTTGTATATGTGTAACTCTTACACTACTGTGCCCAGATATCCCCTGCTGATATACTGGGACCTCTACACTTACTGCTGTATATAGGGTGAAATGGGTATGTATTAATTGTTACCCTCTTGTAAGGGGTTGGGCTGCCCTTTGTCCTTGTGGACGATAGAGGGCAGCATTGACTCCCTAAAGTGTTCCAACGCTCTTACGGCGTTTTGTGGCCCACTAACGCTGGTTTAATGTGGCATCAATTGCCAAATAATCAACACCTGCTGGCTCAGGTATTTTAGAACTCCCCTAAGTCCAGTCGGTGTCTTACCATTGCACCGAATACTCACGCTATGCATGCGTTAGACTGCTCTTTCTCGTGATAGCTTGTTTTATTTCCTTTATTCTGTTTTGGTTCACCCCTTGCATCTGGAGCTAACTGCACTTGGGTCCTGAAAAACCCTTATTTTTTCATTTTAACGGTTCGTCATAGTTTTTCCCCTGGCGAACCGTGACAGAATGGTAAGAACAAACCAGGACCCAGCGTTAGCTCCTGGGACTTCCTTTAAAGAAATCCCCACCTCTCGTACGCGTCGTCAGCAATGACTGTTTGGGTCTTGTCCGGCTCTTGGGGGTCCGTCCTTCAACTTTGATCAGGTAATTGAACCCCTGTGGCATCTTGACCCTCCTAAGCTACGCAGACCTTGCCGTGGAAGGCGTAGTGCCCCCCACGGTCCCAAACAAGCATTGCTGGCTCCTGCAGTATACTTGGGATCAGGGTTTGACCCCGCTGAAGCTCCAGTCATTGCCGCCAACCCCTGCGCTTCGGTCAAGACCGATTCCTGCACCGCGATTGTTGGTCCCGATCCCCACGCCACGATCACAGAGACCGATTCCTGCACCGTGATCGTTGGTCCCGATCCCCGTGCCTCAGTCACAAAGACCGATTCCTGCGCCGCTATCGTTGATCCCGATTCCCACGCCGGTGTTACAAAAACCGACCGCTGTGCCTCCATGGTCACCTCTGTTGGCCTTACCACTGAGGCCCTTGGCGTCAGTGCGGTTGGCCAGGTCCTAAGCACCGACCTTTTTCGTCTTCATGGTCGGTTCCGAGCTGGTTTTTGATCTGCCAGTGCCGGGCCCTGCTCCTAAGCCCCTTATGCTGGGCCTTGCCCCAGGGCCTTTTGTGGTTAGTCCCGGCCCCATACCGAGCCTGATTCTTGGCCAGTGTTGGCCCGACCTCCCGGTCAGCCCTTACTTGATGGTCTACTCCCCGTATCAGGCCCCGCCCGTCCGTCAGGGGCTTAATCCTGAGCGGGTTAGACAGGCTAGGGGGGGTTGTTGGGTAGCATTTGGAGCATCGGGACGCCGCCCCTTGGGGGAGGGTACTGTAAGGGGTTGGGCTGCCCTTTGTCCTTGTGGACGATAGAGGGCAGCATTGACTCCCTAAAGTGTTTCAACGCCCTTTTGGCGTTTTGTGGCCCACTACCGCCGGTTTAATGTGGCATTAATTGCCAAATAATCAACACCTGCTGGCTCAGGTATTTAAGAACTCCCCTGAGTCCAGTCGGTGTCTTACCATTGCACCGAATACTCACACTATGCATGCGTTAGACTGCTATTTCTCGTGATAGCTTAGCCTACGCTAAACGCGCTCTATCGTTAACCCTTGAGGATCAAAAGACACCGCTTTGCTTACCTCCCGTGAACGGTGACCGCAGGTAGGCAGGGACACTGGTTAATGTTCGCTCTTTGAAGAGAGTCAGCTTTGTAAAGTTGCAAGGCTTGAGGTAAGGTAGGGCTTTAGTTGATATGGACAAGGTCAGATCCTCCTGGTCACCGGTCTCCGGGTAGCTATACCTTTCGCTCTTCTCGCCGTGCGGCCGCGTGGCCCGTGCTGCTTCCTCCTGACGGCGATTGGGCTTGGTCCACCCGTCCCTTTCTGCCGCAGGTAAGAGGGGTCGTTAATCCCTAAGCGTCCGTTTCATGCTCCGTCCAGGTTGTCCTAGCACTGCGGCACGTATTGCAGGCCCTGTGAATGGAGAACCGTGAATCGCTTCGCATACGCGCGTCCGTCCCATGCTCCGTTTCTTCGGAGAACCGTGTGTCGCTTCGTACAGCCAAGGTTGTGTAAATTATTCCCCGAGGCTTCTCAGCAGCTCGCCTTGCTCCATCTCCCTTAAGCGGTTCTTTAATCGCGACAGCGGCTCGTGTCGCTCTCGCTTTCGCCGGTAGCGGTCTGGGTCTCCGCTTTCTGCTCAGCGTGATATTAGTTTCCTTTTGTTCTAGTTCCATTTTTCTGTATGATTTGCATCTAAGCGGCAGTAATGCGTAATATATATAGCGCTTCTGTCTGCTGAGCGCGTTCTGGTGCGCTGCTCTATCACTACGCTGATTCAGCGTGTGCTCACGATCCAATTCAGCGCGATCGCTCTGCGCATGCGCAGACTCGTGTGCTGTCAGCGTAGTGGTGATATGCCGTAAGCGTAACGGCATAGGGGCTCCGTACGCTGACGGCGTAAGCTCTCAGCCCAGTTTTTCCAGGTTATTCCTTCAGTGGCCGAGTGGAGTGTTGGGTTACCACGGCGACAACTCACACGTCCGTTCCGGGTTCGATCCTCAGTCACTGAAGCACCTTTTGTTCATCTGTTTATCTCTTCTTTTGTGTGGACCATTGTTTTATTTCCTTTATTCTGTTTTGGTTCACTTCTTCCATCTGGAGCTAACTGCACTTGGGTCCTGAAAAACCCTTATTTTTTCATTTTAATGGTTCGTCATAGTTTTTCCTCTGGCGAACCGTGACACCTCTTCCTTAGAATTTCATTATACCTCTAGCTTGAACATCTTATCCCCAAACCAAGGGTGTTTATATACTGCACCATATATTGCACCCTCCTTTGCTACCATAACAGCCAGCCCACTTCTAATTTTGCAGGCATTTGATTCCATTAAGTCACTAAAAGATCAGTATCATCAGTCACTGATGTCGGACTGCCCACAACTGGTTTCCAGTTCTTCCTAAATGTGTACGATGCTGCTGAGATGAAGGCTCCGTACAGGTCAGTCAAGTTTTTACACACTAAATATGCAAATAGTTTCTTGTTTTATTCTTGTAGGCACTGTCAAGCTGCAACAGAAAACACACAGTTCAATACAACGCCATCATGTTGTGTAGCATTAAGTTATGACCAAACCATGAGTAATAGCCCCAAACCTTTTTTCATCATTTTACTTATTGCTTTTTCCATATATTTGCAGTTGATGCTATCATTTTGACCAGAATTGTTTCAACCCGATCCAACCCAGATCAATCTATCACACTGGCAGATGGTGAAGTGTGGTGTAATTTTCTTCAGAGAAAACTGTTCCACTGCTTCAAAGACCAGTGGTGGCAGGCATTACACCACTACATTTTAACTGATTCTTGGTATTGCAAATCTTGATCTTAGTGTGGTGTCTGGTTGCTTGGCCATGAAAACTAAATTCAAGCTTAAACAATTCTAAAGCAGATACTGTGTTGATGTTGCTTCCAGTTGTCTGGGACTTTGTGACTGAGCTGTTCTTGCACTTAAACTTTTTACCTAACAGTGACTGCACTTAAACACTGATTGGGGAAAATATAACAATTTGTTGATCTTAGAGGTTGAAAAGTTGGCATCCTATGACAAAGCCACATTGAAAGCTACTGACCTCTTGAGTACGACCCAATGTATTGTTTATTATTCTAACATTAGCCTATGGAGATTGCAAGGCTGTATGCTTCAGTTTATGCAGGTGTTATAATTAAGATGTGTATCACATGGAGGCACTCCTGGTCTATTTCACTGTATGTGAGATACAGGCCCCGCATGGGCTTTTTTGTTTCAGTCTGCATGTCTTATAACCGACTCACCATCGGTGGCATCCTGGGTCAGGTTTGAGTTCCTCTGTTTGACTGTGCTCCTCCTTGCCAGTTTCAGAATTCTGCTGGGACTAGGGGGCTAAGTCTCTTGTAAGGATATGGGGTGCTTCTGAATGACATAACTACTAATTAGAAATTAAAAATAAGAAGACATAAATATACATTTGGACATGTATTGTGACATAACTTATTAGGTAGGTAGATATCAGGGCCTCTGAAGTCAGCTGCAGTGCCTCAAGGAGGATGGACTGTGTGCACTATAGCTTAGTGTAACTAAATATAACTAAAACTGTGTTCAGAACAGTAATATATTTCTGTAAGTGATCTTCCGTGGTTTACTCCAACAGATTAGGGCCATGTATCTTGGGCCTGTTCTCTTAAAGTACACAGATATAGTGCTGGTATTAATTAGACATGTTAAATCAATTAAAAAAAAATGTGAGTTCTATTTTTTTCCTCTTTCGGTGTCTTTCTGTTTTACATACAAACTTAGTAAACAAACTGGTAAATTGGATGAAAAACAGAAATCACCTTTGGGGCTACACCATCATATAGGGTCTTAAAGACCAGATTTCTTCATTAATTACAAGATCTACATTTTATGGAATTGTATTGAATGATAATGAAATGAAAATGATAACAATATTCCTGTTATGTTTCTGTTAACTGTTGATCAGTCCCGCATGTCGGCTTGGAGAAATTTTAGACCATTCCTCCACACAGATCAGCTTCAACTATGGGATGCTGGTGGATTTCCTCAAATGCTTCCACATAATTTCTATTGGATTTAGGTCAGAACTTTGTCTTGGCCATTCCAAAACATTAACTTTATTGTTCTTTAGACATGTTTGATTGGATGTCTTGTGTGGTTAGGGATGTTGTAGCATGAACCACATTCTCTTGAGATTCAATTCATGGACAGATGTCCTGACATTTTCCTTTAAGATTTGCTGTTATAATTCATAATTTATTGTTCCATCAACAATGGCAGGCTGTACTGGCACAGATGCAGCAAAACACACCTAAAGAGTTGATGATAATTCTACCACCATTTTTTTCAGAAATGGGATAAAATTCTTATGCTGGAATGCAGTGGTTTTCTTTCTCCACACATAATGTTTCTCAATTATACAAAAAAGTTCCATTTTAGGCTCATCCAGCCATGTGTTTTTACAGTAGCCTTCTGGATCCATGTGCTATGTGATGGGTAGCAATGTTCCTTTTTGGTGAGCAATGGCTTTCTGTCATTAACATTATCCAATGTGAAGTAGGCTTTTAGTTGCTTAGAAGTTTCACTGGGTTCATTATCCTTACATGCTCTTGGGGTTATTTATGTTGGTTTACCAAGTAACATTTCTGTTGACTTTCCTCCATTTTTACACCATCTGGCTGATTATGGACTGGTCATGTTCAGACTCTTTAGAGATGGTTTTGTAACCTGCTCAAGCCTGATGTGTTTCAACAACTTGTCTGCGGTCCTCAGAAATCTTTTTTGTGATCTTTACGTCATGTTACACTTCCCCAAACATGGGTTGTTAAGATCAGACTTTGATAGATCTGTGTTTTTTAAACAACAGTGTGCCCATTCACACATGATTGTCATCCCACTGATTGGAAACACCATAGTCTAGTTTCACCTAATTGCTAATTCTAGAGGTATTTTGCCAAGCACAGATATGTAAATCTCGATAATTGTCCTCAATAAATAAATGACCAAGCGTAATGTTTTTGTCTCATCTGGTTAACTGGGTTCTCTTTATTTATATTTAGGACATTTTAAGTCATGGTTATGCAGAAATATAGAAAATTCTATGTGGAGGTGGGTGTCACACTGTTAAGAACAAGAACTTCTGACAGGATGTAGAGAGTGCATGTATAAGTGAACAAAATGTCACCAATATTTGTTGTGGTGGCATTTGCTGGCAGTAAATTACAAAATGTTATCTTTTCAACCTTGTACACATAGATAATGTTTTGTTCTAGATCAAATATACCACATCACATATACAACCATGTACATACAAATAACACTTAACTTATCTTTGCTTGTTAGTAGCAAGTTGATTAAAGAGAAAAATGGTAGGTAGAAGATGAGTTCTTCACATTCCAATTTCATTGCTCACATCAATTTAAATGTGAACTCACATGAACTACAATTTCATCAGTACAAATTCAGCTCAAATAGTCTTATCTGAAATTAAAAAGCACCCTTCCCTTGCACTTTGAAGTCCTTCACTGATGGTCAAATAGATTTATTCTCGTAATAGAAAGGCTGCAAGACGACTTTGATTTCTTGAGCTGTTTTTTTTCTTGCCTCTTCATGTTTTACACTGATGGTGACAGTGGATGGACAGGAACAAATCATTGTGCATTTAAGCTGCTCCAGCCATCTGTTTACAATGCAGAGTCAAAAAGTGTCATTAGTTGATCATTTCCATGGTCATAAAGTTACTGTATATACATTAGAAGTCTGAAACCACTAGTGAACATTCTTCTAGTTTGGATTGCATTCATATAGTAATATTCATATTAGAGTGCTCAAAAAATACTACCAGAATAAATCAGAAAAAGTTGGGACAGTATGGAAAATGCAAATAAAAATATATGCAGTGTTCCATACATTTCCTTTGACTTTTAATTTTTTGCAGACGGTATGAACTCATGTTATTTTCTGGCCAACATAATTTCATTTGTTAATAAACCTCCATTCCTGCATTTCAGGCCTGCAAAACATTCTAAAAAAGTTGGAAAGGGGGCAATTTAAGGCTAGTAATTATGTAAAAACAAAATAATGATGTGATTTCAAACAGGTAATGTCAACAGGTGATTACAATCCTGATTTGGTATAAAAGCAGTATCTAAGAAAAGCTGAGTCTTTGAGGAGTAAAGGTGGGCAGATTATCTCCTGTTTATCAACAAATGTGTAAGAAAACCAATGAATGTTAGCGGTCACGCTTTGGCCGCTAGAGGCCAGTGTTGACCCTACATAGCGGAGAGAGGTCCGATTCGGTCGCTTCACTTTTGCCCAAGCTGAGCATGTCAGCTTTAACCGTTCTGCGTTTAGCACGGCCCCCGCGGGCCCTCCCCCCGCCACGGTCATAACCCTAGTCCCTGAGGCCACTGAGGTCCGGTCTGTCTCGAGTCTGCTCGAGATACTCAAGCAGGTCTCGGCCATTGCTGCAGTTGTTAAGCAGTTGTGTGACACTGTGTCCCTTAGCTCAGTACCTGAGCTCGCCGCACCCATTGTTGCTGTACTTGAGCACATAAGCTCCGTACCTGTGCAGCTAGTGCCGCCAAGCTCCATACCTGAGGATGCCGCACCCCTGAGCTCCATACCTGAGGATGCCGCACCCCTGAGCTCCATACCTGAGCATGTTAGCTCCGTACCTGAGCAGTTAGCGCCCGTAAGCTCCATACCTGAGCTCATTGCACCTGTAAACTCCATACCTGACAAGTAAGCTCCATACTTAAGCATTTAGCACCGCCTGACTCCGTACCTGAGCTCACCACACCCGTAAGCTCCGTACCTGAGCATTTAGCACCGCTTTGCTCCGTACCTGAGCTCACCGCACCTGTAACCTCCTTATCTGAGCAACTTGGCTCAGTACTGATTCCTGCGTACCGGTTGCTTCTGTCGACTCCTGCGCCACGACCATTTGTGCCACGGTCGTTTCCATCCATTTGTCAAGCCAGTCGACTCGCACCAACCTTTCTCTCGGATCTCGTTGTGCCGAGCTCTGCCCCTGGGCCGCTTGTGCCGAGCTCCGCCCCTGAGCTGCCTGTGCCGAGCTCCACCTCTGGGCCACCTTTGCCTGGCTCCGCCCCTGAGCCGCCTGTGCGGACCTCTGCCCCCGAGGTGCTCACAGCTATCCCCAAACCAGCACTCAACCTTGTGCCTGGCTTGTGTTGCCCCGCCCTCCCTTTTAGCCCTTGCTTCAGGGTTTGCCCAGCGTATCGGGGCCTCCCTGTGCGCAACACGCTCAACCCTGAGTGTATTCGTCAGGCTAGGAGGAGGTAGTTAACACACTAAGGGGGGTACCATTAGGGGTCATGTTTTGGCCAATAGAGACCAGTGTTAACCCTACATGGTGGTGTGAGCACGCTCAACATGATCGCGCATGCACCAGTCCCCTCTTTGGCTTGTTGCACTCAAATTAGCAACACCTGTTGTTTGGGCTATACAGTGGGGCCAAAAAGTATTTAGTCAGCCAAAATGAGACAAAATGCTAAAAAAATCCAGGAAATCACATTGTAGGATTTTTAAAGAAGTTAATTGTAAATCATAATGGAAAATACGTATTTTGTCACCCACAAACAAGCAAGGTTTCTGGCTCTCACAGACCTGTAACTTCTTTAAAAAGCTCTTCTGTCCTTCACTCGTTACCTGTATTAATGGCACCTGTTTGACCTTGTTATCTGTATAAAAGACACCTGTCCACAACCTCAAACAGTCAGACCAAAGACCAAAGAGCTGTCGAAGGACACCAGGAAGAAAATTGTTGACCTGCACCGGGCTGATAAGAGGGAATCTACAATAGGCAAGCAGGTTGGTGTGAATAAATCAACTGTGGGAGCAATTGTAAGAAAATGGAAGACATACAAGACCATTGATAATCTCCCTTGATCTGGGGCCCCACGCAAGATCTTATCCCATGGGATCAAAATAATCATGTGAACAGTGAGCAAAACTCCCAGAACTACACGGAGGGACCTGATGAATGACCTGCAAAGAGCTGGGACCAAAGTAACAAAGGCTACCATCAGTAACACACTACGCCGAGAGGGACTCAGATCCTGCAGTGCCAGGTGTGTCCCCCTGCTTAAGCAAGTACATTTCCAGGCCCATCTGAAGTTTGCCAGAGAGCATATGGTTGATCCAGAATAGGATTGGGAGAATATCATGTGGTCAGATGATACCAAAATATAATTTTTTTGTAAAAACTCAACTCGTCATGTTTGGAGGAAGAAGAATGCTGAGTTGCATCCCAAGAACACCATACCTACTGTGAAGCATGGGGGTGAAATCCTCATGCTTTGGGGCTGATTTTCTGCAAAGGGGACAGGACGACTGATCCGTGTTAAGGGAAGAATGAACGGGGCCATGTATCCTGAGATTTAAAGCCAAAACCTCCTTTCATTAGTGAGAGCATTGAATATGGAACGTGGCTGGGTCTTCCAACATACCAAACACGCTACTGTGGCAATGAAGGAGTGGCTCCATAAAAAGCATTTCAAGGTCCTGGAGTGGCCTAGCCAGTCTCCAGACCTCAACTACATAGAAAATTTGTGGAGGGAGTTGAAAGTCCATGTTGCCCAGAGACAGCCCCAAAACATCACTTGTCTAGAGGAGATCTGCATGGAGAAATGGGTCAAAATACCAGCTACATTGTGTGCAGACTTGGTGAAGACTTACAAGAAATGTTTGACCTCTGTCATTGCCAACAAAGGTTATGTTATAAAGTATTGAGTTGAACTTTTGTTATTGACCAAATACTTATTTTCCACCATAATTTACATAAAAAACACAATGTGATTTCCTGGATTTTTTTTTCTCATTTCGTCTGTCAAAGTTGAAGTGTACCTATGATGAAAATCACAGATTTTTCTCATCTTTCTATGTAGGAGAACTTGCACAATTAGTGGCTGACTAAATACTTTTTTGCCTCATTGTATAAGTACACCTGTTAGCCCACACAGGTTGTCGCATCATTGACACATTCTGACAGATTTTGCAAATGTGCGGTCTGCACCAGCCCTCACCCGGCTCCTGCTAATCCATTTGCAATAGCATTTGCACTATCGGTACCTGCCTTCACACAGCTATTTTCTTCCATAGTTTTGTGCGCTTTTTTTTATAGGGACAATGGTACGACTGCCAATTCGTAGATTGTCAGTTGGGGCCAGTCAGGGGGCTGGCTTGGTACATTAGAGCTTAGAGGCCAGCATAGGGTCAGTGATTCCAGCGCACTAACGCCAGACTTCCTGGGCTTTGTTTTGAGCCTTGTTTGCGGCTGTGAGACTCGCCACTTTTTTCCCTCACTCACGCCGTCGCCCCCCTCCTCCTTCGCGATCAGGGGAATTGGACGGTCCTCTCACGATCGTGCTCAGAAAAGGACACTGAGATTATTTATAGTCTCGTCCTCTTTCATTCCCATGTTAGTCTCATGCTCCCGGAAGCTTAGGGAAAATGGTGAGACGCTCTTCGTGGACTCTTCGTGAAATTTCGAGAGAACCGTGAGTAACCTTTGTGGATTTCTCCGCGCGGGTATCCGATGCTTTGCGCATGCGCAGACCCATACACTGTTGGCGCAGCGGAGACACGTCATAGGCATAATAGTGAATGGGGCGCTTTACCCACACGACATATCCTATTCCTTTTGTTCTATTTTTACCCTTTCATTTTAGTGAACACTTATTTCTTGTATTTTGGTTCACCGATTTCATCTGAAGCTAACTGCATTTGGGTCCTAAACCTTTATTCTGTTATTTTCACGATTCTCTTTGTTTTACCTTTTGAAATGTTTAAAAACTGCACCAAGAAACGTCATTGTGTCACGCCCACCTCCGGCGCCGCTCCGCCCACTCGCACCCTGCCTCGCTCATCCTCTCCCTCGTATTGATTGCCCACACCTGTTCTCATCTCTCACTCCCCCTATTTAGTCTCCGTCTCTCTCCCCAGTCACTCGCTACACGACAAGGTAATCATGCCTGGTTAACTAGCTCTGCCTTACCTTTCGACTCCTTGTGTGTCAATAAAGCCTCCTGTCGTACTCCACAACTTGCGTTTGTCTCCTACATCCCGTCGGTGTTACACATTGATCAATACAATGGTATGAAAAAGCGTTTTCCCCCTTCCTGAGTTTCGGAACATCAAACCAATTGAAATATTAGTCAAAGACAAAACAAGTAAACACAAAATGCAGTTTTTAAATGAAGTTGTTTATTATTAAGGGAGAAAAAAATCCAAACCTACATGGCCCTGTGTGAAAAAGTGATTGCCCCCTAAACCTAATAACTGGTTGTGGCACCCTTAGCAGCAACAACTGCAGCCAAGTGTTTGTGATAACTTGCAATAAGCCTTTCACAGCGTTGTGGAGGAATTTTGGCCACTCATCTTTGCAGAATTGTTGTAATTCAGCCACATTGGAGGGTTTTTGAGCATGAAAGGCCTTTTTAAGGTCATGCCACAGCACCTCAATAGGATTCAGGTCAGGACTTTGACTAGGCCACTCCAAAGCCTTCATTTTGTTTTTCTTCAGCTATTCAGAGGTGGACTTGCTGGTGTGTTTTGAATCATTGTCCTGCTGCAGAACCCAAGTTTGTTTCAGTTTGAGGTAACAAACAGATGGTCAGACATTCTCCTTCAGGATTTTTTGGTAGACAGCAGAATTCATAGTTCCATTTATCACAACAAGTCTTCTAGGTCCTGAAGCAGCAAAATAGCCCCAGACCATCACACTACCACGACCATATTTTAATGTTGGTATAATGTTCTTTTTCTGAAATGCTGTTTTACCTTTATGTCAGATGTCATGGGACACACACCTTCCAAAGTGTTCAACTTTTGTCTCGTCAGTCAATAGAATGTTTTCCAAAAAGTGTTGGGGATCATCAAGATGGGCTCTGGAAAAATTGAGATGAGCTTTAATGTTCTTTTTGCTCAGCAGTGGGCAATAACTTTTTCACACAGGGCCATGTAAATTTGGATTTTTTTCCCCTCCCTTAATAATAAACACCTTCATTTAAAAACTGCATTTTGTGTTTAATTGTTGTCTTTGACTAATATTTAAATTGGTTTGATGTTCGGCATCACCGAAGTGTGACAAATAGGCAAAAAAATAGGAACGCAGGAAGGGGGCAAACATTTTTTCACACCACTGTAGCTGATAGAACCACATGGAGAGGGGATTATTTTATTAAACCTTTATCAAGCACTACAGACTTACATTCACAAATGCCACTTATGTTACTGTGCAAAAAATAAGCTTTTATTTTAACAATGTCTAGAAGTGGCGTCTACTTCTCTGGGCTCAGAGACATCTGGGATGGACCATCACACAGTAGAAATGTGTATTGTGCTCAGACAAATCAGTATTCCAGTTTTTTTGGAAGAAATGGACACCGTGTGCTCCAGACCAAAGACGAAATGGACCATCCAGACTGTTTTCAGTAACAAGTCCAAAAGTCAGGCTCTGTCATGGTATGGGGTTGGGTCAGTGCCCTTGGTAAATTCATTTAGACTTCTGTGATCTCAGAATTAATGCAGAAATGTACACTGAGATTTCAGAGCAACATAAGCTGCTTTCAAGATGACATATTTTCCAGTGATGTCCATGCATTTTTCAACAAGACAATGCGAAACAAGTAAAATCAGAAAAAGTTAGGACTGAAATATGTAAATCCCTTCCAGTCTTTCTTTGAGGAACATTGTTTTTAAACATTTCAGTAATTTTCTTACACTTTTGTTGATAAACTGTTAATAAACCCTAAACCATAATATTCGCTAATTGGTAATCAAAAAGTTTACACAATTGTGTTTGCACAGTTGAAACCTTTGCTTGGCCTGCAGGGTATGTAGTGCACTCGTAATTCTAAAGTTTGATTCTGAGTTATGAAATAACCAAAATTTACTCTCATTTTCAAGAAGCATGTCAGTGTATTGTTCATTCATTCATTTTTTTTACCTCATTACTAGCCCTAAATTGCCCCATCCCAACTTTTTTTGGAATGTGTTGAAGGCCTGAAATTCAGGAATGGATGTTTATTATGAAATGACATGAAGTTTGCTAGAAAAAAACATGAAATAACTTTGGTTCATACTGTCTGCAATGAAATAAAAGTCAAAGGAAATGTCAGGAACACTGCATAATTTTACATACATAACATTTATTATTTGTTTTTTCCATACTGTCACAACTTTTTCTGATTTGGGTTTGTAATAAGTGCTATATATACACTGCTCAAAAAAATAAAGGGAACACTCAAATAACACATCCTACATCTCAATGAATTAAATATTCTCATTGAATACTTTGTTCTGTACAAAGTTGAATGTTCTGACAACAAAATCACACGAAAATCATCAATGGAAATCAAATGTATTAACCAATGGAGGCCTGGATTTGGAGTCACGCACAAAATTAAAGTGGAAAAACACACTACAGGCTGACCCAACTTTGATTTAATGTCCTTAAAACAAGTCAAACTGAGGTTCGGTATTGCGTGTGGCCTCCACGTGCCTGTGTATGACCTCCCTACAATGCCTGGGCATGCTCTTGATGAGGTGGTGGATGGTCTCCTGAGGGATCTCCTCCCAGACCTAGACTAAAGCATCCGCCAACTCCTGGACAGTTTGTGGTTCAAAGTGACGTTGGTGGATGGAGCGAGACATGATGTCCCAGATGTGCTCAATCGGATTCAGGTCTGGGGAATGGGCGGGCCAGTCCATAGCTTCAATGCCTTCATCTTTCAGGAAGACACACTCCAGTCACATGAGGTCTAGCATTGTCCTGCATTAGGAGGAACCCAGGGCAACTGCACCAGCATATGGTCTCACAAGGGGTCTGAGGATCTCATCTCGGTACCTAATGGCAGTCAGGCTACCTCTGGCGAGCACAGGGAGGGCTGTGCGGCCCTCCAAAGAAATGCCATCCCACACCCATTACTGACCCACTGCCAAACTGGTCATGCTGAAGGATGCTGCAGGCAGCAGATCGCTCTCCACGGCGTCTCCAAAAACTCTGTCACGTCTGTCACGTGCTCAGTGTGAACCTGCTTTTATCTGTGAAGAGCACAGGGCGCCAGTGGCGAATTTGCCAATCCTGGTGTTCTCTGGCAAATGACAAGCGTCCTGCATGGTGTTGGGCTGTCAGCACAACCCCCATCTGTGGACGTCGGGCCCTCATACCATCCTCATGGAGTCAGTTTCTAATCGTTTGTGCAGACACATGCACATTTGTGGCCTGCTGGAGGTCATTTTGCAGGGCTCTGACAGTGCTCCTCCTGTTCCTCCTTGAAAATAAAGCCGAGGTAGCGGTCCTGCTGCTGGGTTGTTGCCCTCCTACGGCCTCCTCCACGTCTCCTGGTGTACTGGCCTGTCTCCTGGTAGCTGACAGACACAGCAAACCATCTTGCCACAGCCATCATGGATGAGCTGCACTACCTCATCTAGGACAACTAACCGATACACTAGTGATGTGTTGGTCGCGACCAATCCGGCTGTAAAAGCTGGCTCTTTGAAATGAATGACGGGAGCCGGTTCCTGATTGGGAGCCGGTTGTGAGCAGAGAGATAGAGATAGAGACAGATAGATAGATAGATAGAGAGAGAGAGAGAGAGTGAATAAATTAAGCTACAAACAATCTAAAGAGTCACTAGGGAGCCGAAAGAGCCGGCTCTTTTTAGTGAGCCGAGAAGGAGAAAACAGGGGAAAGCTAAACAAGATGGATGCAAGCTGAAGGCTTGCATCATCGTTACACCTGTAACAACTTCTTTAAGACACTCTTCTGTCCTCCACTCATTACCTGTATATTAATGGCACCTGTTTGACCTCGTTATCTGTATAATAGAAATGTGTCCACAGCCTCAAACAGTCAGACTCCAAACTCAACCATGGCTGACTAAATACTTTTTTACTATTTTGCCCCACCGTGTGTGTGTGTGTATATATGTATATATATATATATATATATATATATATATATATATATATATATATATATATAAATCATATTTTTGATTCAACATTTCATAACCTGTTCATATATTTTGCAATGATTAAAGTTGTATTAGATTTGTGAAAAAGGGTCAAATACAGTAGAAGCATTTTCAGGAGGGGTCTCCAAATTTGGCTACAACTTTGAGTTATCAGCAGTTATAGGTCATGTCTGAAATTGTTGTGTATAGCAAATAGCACATTTAGCCTATAGGAAACAAAATTGTAAACAATATCTTACACTACCTTATATGGCTTTGCCTATTACTGTGCGCAAGCATAATGGCATAATAAAACAAGAGTTTCGTAGCGAGAGAGAGAGAGAGATAGACAGACAAAGGTAGAGTCACTAATCGTTGTATTCACAGCTTGTGTTGAACATTTATCTTTTTAACCATCCTGTTGACTCAGACAAATTCCCTTAAAAGAAAAGCAGCAATGACCAACAGTGAGCACCAATCATTATCACACTCTGACATGGGGAGAATGAGAAAAAGTGAGTGAGAAAGGGAAGGGTCAGGCCAGTATCATGGTCAGTGTTGCTCAATGTTTCAGATGTGTCGTGAATCAGAAGTAGCCATGACCCTGACAGACTCGGTCTGCTAGACAAACAATGCAATTTCTGTTGGGGAACGATGCTGTCTCAGCCATTATGGTCTCAGACCAGAGCTGGTCAGCCTATAATCTATCTATGATACTCTCCTTCTCTTTCTCCCCTTCTCTCTCTCTCTCTCTCTCTCTCTCTCTCTCTCTCTCTCTCTCTCTCTCTCTCTCTCTCTCTCTCTCTCTCTCACTCACACACACACACACACACACACACACAGACACACACATTGCTGATTACCAGCAAAGGAAACTAAGGTGATAAGTCATCATCATGGGGAATCACAGGCTGTGGAATTGGGTTGAAAATTGACTATATTTTCATTTTTATATAATTTTATATAAGTCACTTAAATAAAATAGTTATTTCTGATTGGCTGACAGGAACATGGGCGTGGGAGTGAGTAAGTTTATACGCATTGGATATAAACTAATAAAAGCTGTTGAGTAAACTGTTCATGCGTCTTAAAGCAAACAGTAAAAATCCCAAACAATGAAAAGATTTGGTTGCATCTGCTGCATCTTGTATGAAACTGTATATTGTGTATGTATGTGAGCACAGCACTATTGTTGTCCAGATGCATAATTGTAACTTTGGCTTGAAAACTGCTGGGACAAGGATGCATCACTGATCACTGTACCTCCATGCCCAGGTGCACAACTGCACAAAGGAAAATGTTCACCAAATTATCTACTCAAAACCTGAAATCTAGAATGCAAGATATCTATAGACCTGTAATTGAAAAATGAGCACTCCTTCGTTAATTTAACCACCTCATAGTAGATTAAGCTTATATCAAGATGAAGTGTGTGCGTGTGTGTGTCAGCCTTCAGTAGGTGTCCTTAGCCTGATTAGACTTGCTGACAGCAAGACTAAATCCAAATGTCCAAAGTGAGTAGACCTGTAAGAGGATATTAGTTTTAGTGGCTTGCCCATTCGTGATGTCTGTTCAATTTCATGGCTGCCATTCTATGACTGCAGGTATTTTCTGTACCAAGTTTATTCCTACTTATCTACACTGGTGAATCAAATCACATCTGACATCTGTCAGTCACACTCTGATGGGCCACACCAAATAGGGCTTTGTCTGCTGAGTGTGTCTACGAGAAGGGAAGGAATGACTTTAATAAATGAAGGGAACTGTCATGCACCATTTTCTCTCCAAGTGCCAGTGTAATCCCCTAAAGAAATTCTAAGCCATTTGGCAACACTCATTGCCTATTATTTCAACTGATGTCTAAAAACAGTTAGTGGGTTAGGCTATTGTCTTCAGTCCCAACACGGATCATATCACAGCGAGTGCTGATAAATATTTATGAGCATCAACAACAACAGCTCGATGGGGAATGCGTCGGTGTTTGTGTGTATAAAGCGTAGCTGTCTCTTTGTAAGGCTAATTTCCTGAATGGAGGAAGAAAGATGCATCTCCCTCAGGAGTACTCTGGGAAATACTGCCAGAGGACTAAGCAGTAACTGCAGTCACTCAGAGATCTGTCATAGATCCACCAATCACCAATTTCTCCAAATCATTAGAGAGAGAGAGATATAAAGGTGGAAAGACATAGGGAAGAGAAAAGAAAATAAAGTCAGATACTGAAGCATGCACAGACAGACAAAAACAGAAACTCACTCTTGTTTAGAAGACACAGGGAAAGCAGGCCAAAAACAAACAATAGGCATATTGGCACAGGTAATTTAGAGAGTGGGTGAGGGGAGGATGCTCCAGCTTTACCTTCATTATCATTTTACCATGCCATACATTATGCAATAACATAGCCTCTTTATGCAGAACAATCAATCATTAATAACACATGCCTTGGCCACATCATTCTGACAACTCAATTCGCTGTTAAGGCTCACAACTGTTGCCCACTGGAACTACAATGCAGACCCTCGAAGCAGAATGGCAGGTTTAAGTCACTAGTGAGAACCACAGGAATTGGGACTGGAATTGAAACAGGGACAGGATCTACCCAAGCCAGGGTGGGAGTGAGACTGGGGCCACAGGAACCAAGACAAGGACCAGGGCTGGAGTCAGAACTGAAACAGGGGCTGGGACTGGGTCTAATGGGTTAATGTGCTTGCTGGTGCTGTCATAGTGGAGAAATAGAGAGTTCTATGCTACTTGGACCATTATGAGAAGGATCACAGACCACCTTAAATGTAGTCTCAAAGTCAGTAAAAGCCACACAGCTGATGTCCAAGCTAGTATACCTTGCTTCTACCCTTCTCCTCAACAACCCGATGACGTAGTGAACCTTGACAGCGTCCGTGGGGAAGGTGTATGTTGCCGGAACACCAGGTCACACTGGAGAAGGAACTCTCTACACTTGTCCAGGTGTACACGATGATTCAAAAGAAGATTCTTATATTACCTGAACACTACAGCCTTTATGGTGAAAACTGAGGGAGGATGGGTTGAGGGTTGCTGAGTTTATAAGACTCTTCTCTTCATCCCAAGTTACACCCCTTCCCTTGCTAACTCCATAGACTGTGATTCATCAGGTGGGACCAAGCTATCTTTTCTTTAAGGATTACACTGAAACTCAAGTATACGTACATTAGACTATGGACATCCATGGACAATGTTTTACTGGGACACACTGGGAAACACTGGGGGATGTTTGGTAATTTGGGGGGTGTCTGTTTGTTGAACTTTGCCTTTATGTTGGTCTATGTGGGTGTGGTAGTGTACGCATAAGCGGCCAAAGGAGGTTATAGGAAACTCAGTCGACCAAATCCTTAGTTGATCAATGCTTGCTTTATTATCCTTTCAATCATCACATTAACGCACCAGTCAGCGAAACCTTCTGTGAAAAATTCATACCCCGCTCCAACACGCCAGCGAGGTGAACGCCCTCCCGTAGTTCACCCCCACAACACTAACTGCGCGCGTCTGGGGCATGCCCCGGAAATGGTTTCCCCCCCATAGCCATCGTTTTAAATACATGACCACCTCAATACACACATCAACCTGTTTCCAAATCACAATAATTATTAATTGAGACCCCAAACCTACGTGAAGTTAAAAGGGATTGTGCATAAACATGGCTAATAACTATAACCCCACTAAATATGCATCGGGTGATGACGTCACACATAAGCTCGTCATCACAGTCTGTTTTTCTACTTTTTTTATTATTTTTTTTATTTGGATTATTATTGTTTGGATGTAAATTTTGATACAGTTTCTTCCTGCCTAATTGTTGTTCTATTGGCCATTTTCTTTACCTTGCCTCTCTACATCAATAAACAAATTAGCCTTTACACAGTTGACAGATGGTATCCCCTTCATGACTTTTGTAGCTACTTACGTAGTGAATTCTCTAGGCGAATAGTTACAAAGTGGCACCTGAACAGGGACCTTTCTGGTTGATTGCGGTTATTGCTAACTGTGTTTGTCGGTGTTAGGTGTGCTATGGCAACGCAGCTGTCAGAAACAGGGGCTGAAACCTCATCCCCCACTAGATTTCACAGCTGAACCATTCGTCACCTGAAGAGATGAAGTCAGTATGATCATTGACACCTTGAGCCACCTGTACATTGTGTCAGATGAGGAGGAAGAGAATGAAAATTCAGTTGGCCAGGAGGAAGCACTCAAATGGCCGCTACCCCCCACCTTCACTTCCTGAGGACAGCATTTCATCCAGCCTAGCAGAGCATCTTCGAGTTATGGTGGAAAAGCTACACAGCTGCTCAGGTGACACCGTTTCACTGAAAGAGGCACTGAGGGCCATGAAAGATGAACTGGAACAGAATGACTGAGCTATGGAACAACAAGTCTCCTACCATTTGCAGATGCAAAACAAGAAACTAAAGAAAGTGATAGACCTAGAGGTACAAGACATGGAAATACGCTGCTGGAATGTTTTACCCAGAGAGACAAGCAGCTGGAGAAAGGTTTTCAGACTCTAATGCCCTTAGCCTCTACTCCCGGACCGTCATCCCAGATGAAAGCACAGAAAAACAGGCAAGGCCAACAAATTGGCTCAAGGTCAGTGAAGAATGATTCTCTGGGCCAGGGCTGTGAGGTCAACTTGATCAGCTGCTTATTCTGAATGGAAAGCACTTTTGCTAGAAGGTTAGTGTCTGTGAGATCCATGGTATGGCCAGTTTGTACTGTTTGGGCTCACAACTGTTGCAGACTTGATACAGTGCACAGACAGTGCAGAATGACAGGTTTAAATTGTTTAATTATATGAACTGAGAAGATGTACATTGGGCAACCAAAGATCCAAAATATCTCGGTGGCAGACTGAAGAAAACAGAGACAGGCTGCCAACAGGAAATTAAAACAGACTCAAAAACCAGTCCAAAACAGAGCAACCACAGATGAGAAAACACACCTGGAGCAGAGAGCAGAGCTTAATTAGGGTTGCAGGCAATCAGGATTGAGAAGCAGCAGGTATGAGGAGTGGAGCCAGAGAGCAGAAAGGAGCAAGCCACGCCCAGCCTGACACACACAGACAGACAGGGAATAAGGCTGCAGAAAGGAGGGGTAAATTCTAGAAACCACGAGAAAACCAGATACAATGCAGCAGATCCTAACATTTTCATTATTATGCTAATCATATTACCAAAAGACTGCAGTGCACAGTCAGCACTGATCTTCAGTGACCTTGCAAATAGAACTACAGACATGTCTGTAAAACAGAAGACACAGAACTAGTACATATTGGCAAATTTCAGGTACTGTATTTTGCTGAGTGTGGAAGTGTCACAGAACTTGAGTACTCTTGCTTGAGTACTCTTAACAGTTCATCTACTTCATCTAGTCTAATTTTACTAAGAACTCTGGAAAGTTATGGAACAGTCTTCTGAGTATTTTGTTTTTTCAAAAGAAAGTTGCAGTTTGTATAAAAAAAGAAAAGAAAAGGAAAAAAAGAAGCAATTTCCCATTCTGGGGCCCAGCAAAATGTCCCCACAATGTCAAAAATGTCAGATTTTTCTATCCTCGGGGACCAAATGTAATATACACATGGCATATACACACACACACATTTATTTTTGCCAATGAGTGTATATATTTATACACTCATTGACAAAAAAAATAATGTCGAATTGCTGTTAAACTCTGCATGCAGTTATGTCGCAGGCAGATATGCAGAAAATTACAGATGTGGTCTGATTTAAACACTGGGTCTTTCCACAAGAACGTGTAAAAGTGCTTCCCCCACTGTCTGTAAAGGCTCTCAGAATCTGCTTTGGAGTAATGTAAATCTTGGTGAGAGATCGTTGACTGCTAGACATGCCTCTACGATGCACTCGAAGACATTTTGCAAAATTGACAGGCTTTGAGAGGGGGACATCATTGGATTGAAAGAAGCAGGACGAGCACAAGCAGCTCCCACAATGTCATTGTCCACCATCCAGACACAGATGGCACCTTCACTACACACCCCTGCCTCTGCCTGGAACATTTCCAGGGTCTTAGTAGAAAGAAAATTGTTGTCACAGGCCTTATTACATGTCCTGCCATTGACAGCCTACCACCATCATTTTTATTTGCAGTTGTGTCTTGAACAAGAATGGCACAAGAATGTTGCCTCTCATGACAGGGCTTCCAACTGGCTTTTTCAGCAGGGTAATGCTCGCCCCCACACATCAAGGGTTTCCCAGGAATGTCTCTGCTGGATTGCAACACTTCCTTGGCCTGCCCTGTTGCCAGATTTATCGCCAGTCGACCATTTATAGGACCAGCTGAGACACCAGCTTCAGCAAACTTTGAGAGTGAAGGCTCTCTAGACCCTGCTGTGGGCAAATGTGTTATAGAGGCATATCTCACAGCTTGTGTGTCAAGAATCAGTGTCTAATCAGACCACACCTTTAATCATTTACATATCTGCCTGAAACATAACTGCATGCCGAGTTTTGCAGCAGTTCGACATTTCTATCTGATTGCTTTAATTTTTTTTTTGTCAATTAGTGTTTAACTTGGATTTGTCACTCCATAATACTCTTTTCCACTGACCTTCGTCACAATCTTTGTGAGCTATAGCATATCTTAGACTTTTCAACTTGTTCCCCATCTGACTGTAGCCTAATAGAAGCTATATTTGCTATGCAACCAGACGTTGTGTGAATGAACGTTACGGCACATTCCTATACTTAAATTGAATGCTTTAAATATACTGTCCAGTGCTGGCAAAATTTGACAATACATTTTGACATTACTTGGTCATTAGGGGAAACTGTTAATTTCCACAAACTTATATATAATGCTGTTATATGCATCTGATTTTCATATAATCTCACTTGCAACATATCCAGGGTAAAAAGTATGATTAGGACATTACTTTTGTGTAGTGGTTTCGGCTATTCAATCACATTTATTGATGTGGTGCATAAAATGAAGCATATAGCCATATAAGCTGCAAACACTTACAGTAAAATGGGTCACACTGAAGAGCTTGCTGACATTCATGGCACTGCCAGTGGAGGTCACCTTTCTAACAAATCACTTCACCAAATTTCTGCCCTGCACGAGCTGCTCTGGTCAAGTGTAAGTGCTATTGTTGTGAAGTGTAAATGTCTTGGATCAACAACAGCTAAGCAGTGAAGTGCTAGTCCACACAAGCTCACAGAATGGGCTTTTCCAGGGCTGAAGTATCTAGTATATACAAATCTGTTGTTGGTTATAGCACTTCACACAAGCCTTTGTTCAACATGTGCAATGCCAAGCATCAAGCTAAAGTGATGTAAATCACAATGCTATTGAAATATGAAGCACAATGGAAACACATTATCTACAGAAATGAATAAAAATTCACTGAAGGACTTATAGATGGCTTTGGCTTTGGTCGATGCAAATGAACACCCATAGCCTGTATGCATATTACCAACATTTTGGGAATATTCTTTCATCTTTATTCATAAAGAAATATCTCTGATGCCTTCATATTATCTTTCAATCTGTATGGGTTTGGAATGGGGTGTTTAACAAGCCCATATGAATGTTGTGTTTAGGTGTCCTCATAGCTTTGACCTATAAAATAATCGAAAATTGTGTATTTGCTATCAAACGCCAAACCAAGTGGACATTTCATAAGTTTCATGGCTCTGGTATTGTTTTTACACAATGTAGATGTTTTACATCTTATCATTTCAGTGTGGGTGGTTCCTAAAACTTCTATATTACCACAATGAGATTTTATTCATAATTAATTTATTCATGTGTGTCCATGTCCATTAAGTCCAGTTTGACTTAATTATCTTCATGTAGGAAATAGCTGATTCATATACAAAAGTAGGTTGATCAAAAAAGTGTTGATCCCAGATATGTGGTGGATATCTGATGTTTGGATACTTTTTTGTCAGATAATAAATTTGTGGTATGGTAGCATCTTTTAAATGTGCTCACTGTACCATTCACTTGCGTGCAAGGTATCCCAACTTAATCTCTGAATTCTCCTTGTGAGCTGATCATTTTTTTGTCTATTGGTGGACTATACAATTATTAAAGAAGTGGCAAAATGCTTCATCTTCCCAGCATTTGGCAATATACTCATTAGTGTGCCCCACCAGTGGTAGTTGGGTTTTGCCAATAAACTCCTTGATTGTACATAATACATCCATGTTCTGGATATATTCCAGTTCCCATAAAGATTCCCAACTGTGCTCAGAGTGACGGGTTGGGAGAGGTTCAACTGAACATTCACCATACAACTCACAATTGTGACAAGCTGTCAGCAGCATGAATGGAATAAGCTCCTTTATCTGATGCTGATGGTTTATTGGTTGGCTGTGCATGAAGCCAACAGATTCATTTTAGCCCAGCTAAAGGGTTGGCATGAACTGCAAAGCTGGTGGAGATGGCTTTTGGGGACCCCACCTGGAGTATACATGAAGTCAGCAATTGAGCACATGGATCTAAAACCCCGGTTGGCAGCTGTGCACCATCTCACTTGGGAGAAGTGGGATGAGAGGCGGCTACAGAAGTGCACACACAATGTGTGCTGCCAGGACAATGTGTAGTTGTTTACTGCAGAGTTGTGAATTGCAGTGCGACTGGATTTCTGCCTTTGTATGCACCACTTGTCCGTGGTAATGTACCAGATCTGGAAAAGTCAGTCATGGTACATAAGAACTGCCTCACTTTGTACCAAGCCAGAGAGGAATGAGTCAGATGGGACCATGCAGGAGGCTGGTGAGTGCCCACGGAGTGAGCGGCATGTGCTGCGCCACAGTGAAGAGTACATCAGGGAGTAAATACGAGCTTTCACATCATGCATTTTTGACGCCCTGCTATGAAGAAACCATAGAGACACCGTGGTTTATATTCCATATACCAGTAGATGGCAGTGTGTCACCATTGCTATCCAAACGATAATCGTTTTCTCTCTCTTAACCTCTCTCTATAAGCCTTCTATCCCCACAACACATGGTAAGTCCTTTAATGGAGCATCTGAAATGGAAGCATTTGGCTGTGCTGCTTGCAATACGCAGGCTCAGCAGTACAAACCTATGCTTTGCTTTCATTATAGATTATGTTTTTGGCCAATTTACAGCACAGAATCTTCACTGACCATTATTTAAATACATTATAAGTAGTGTACAGGGGAACAGGATTCTTTTATAGTTTTATAGAAACTTTTCATCTGAAGAAACTGCTCATTACAGCAAGACCTTGTTATAGGAGGGGCGCACATTTTGTGAGTCGGTAGCGTGTCTGCAGCTGTTATTGCATGTAGCATTGTGCGATGTGGAGGTGAGCTCATTAGTAGCTGCCCTCTCAGTCATTCACACAGACATTAACGCAGAGCTTTCAAGTACCTGAATTATTAGTGTCACTTTCCTAAATTTTAGGTCTGCTTTAACTGTTCTGTTGACCATTTTAATCACTCAGAGTTTGTGGATTTGTGAGCATGTCTTTAATGTGAGTTATATTTGTAAGATAGGTCAGATAGATACACATATGACTAGCTAAATAACACTATACCTAATGTAAGTGTAAGGAAATAAAGTCACTTTTCTTCAGTGACCGGCCAAGTGAACACAAGGTCAAATTTCATGTATTAATGCCAGGAAGTGGACATTTGGTCACATTAAGGGCTAATTACATGCAGTTATTGTTTCCACGTGCCCTCATACTGACAGTCGTCTCATGACATCAGGGCTTAGTGGCTCTTCCAGTGTGGTGTCTAGTCTGGTCAACTGCACCTGCCCCTGCTATAAATCAACAGCCTTTTCAATTATATGATTTTAGAATCACTTATCTACAAGTAATGGCTCCTGACCAAAGCTATAAGTTGGGTAGACACAGACTACTGGACCACATTATCAACCTAGTTCTTCTTGAAAATAATGAATATGTGATAGACAGTGTATGGCCATACCATGACTATCACCAGGAGAACCAAAACTAAATACACAGCTTTGTACTTAAATGCAACACATTCACCAGATTGCTGGGCATTATTTCCAAGTACCTGAATAACACAGCCTGCAGGTCTGCGTAAAGTGCAAATTTCAATAGCAAAATACATTTGGTGAAAGTAATTTTAGGCTAAATCTAAACTTTGAATTCAGCATGCTTTACTGGCTAGCCTACACAAATCTTTATGCATTATCTACAGTAGCTACTTCATACAGACTTGCAAAAGTGTCAATGTTATTAAAAAATACAACTTTATTTAATGTGACAAGAGATATCCGCAATTTACAAATACAGGGGCTGCACATGAGCTGTTCACATGATCTATTAGTTTTTACTAACATATATTTTTAGACTTCATACACAGTGCTCTTTAGCTTCAAATTGAGATATTTTCATAATAGCTCATAAAGCTTCACTTATAATTATACTTGACACTGATGTTTTTGTTTTCAAATCTTTTAATAACATGTTAAAATCAGGAATGCGATGTGCTGGCATTTGCTGGCCTTGTGTGTGTTGGATAAATGTGGTAGGCGCACCCCTGCTGTCTTATACAGCACTGGTCTTCTCTTTAGAAATGTAAAAGTCAGTTATGACAATTCAGCAAAAGGCTCCTTACAAAGTTTGAAGCAGTTGACATGCTGGTTGCCATGTATGGAAGTGAACATAAACTAGTGGAATTGACAGACTTGACTGTGTATAAACAAAGAACTCTTGGATGTCTCTCTTAATCACAGGGATCATAAAAGGAATTCATTGTGTTTCGACCTTTATTTTTTAGATAACATTAGTTGTCAGGACCTGTGGTTATTACCTTTACAGTGGGGCAAAAAGTATTTCGTCAGCCACTGATTGTGCAAGTTCTCCTTCTTACAAAGATGAGAGAGGTCTGTAATTTTCATCATAGGTACACTTCAACTATGAAAGACAAAATGAGAAAAAAAATGCAGGAAATTACATTGTAGGAATTTTAAAGAATTTAATTGTAAATCATGGTGGAAAATAAGTATTTGGTCACCCACAAACATGCAAAAGTTTTGGCTCTCACAGACCTGTAACTTCTTCTTTAGGAAGCACTTCTGTCCTCCACTCATTACCTGTATTAATGGAACCTGTTTGACCTCGTTATCTGTATAAAAGACACCTGTCCACAGCCTCAAACAGTCAGACTCCAAACTCAAGACTAAAGAGCTGTTGAAGGACACCAGGAAGAAAATTGTAGACCTGCACCAGGCTGGGAAGAGTGAATCTACAATAGGCAAGCAGGTTGCTGTGAATAAATCAACTGTGGGAGCAATTGTAAGAAAACAGAAGACATACAAGACCATTGATAATCTCCCTCGACCTTGGGTCCCACGCAAGATCTCATCCCGAAAAATTCCAGAACTACACGGAGGGACCTGATGAATGACCTGCAGAGAGCTGGGACCAAAGTAACAAGGCTACCATCAGTAACAAACTAAGCCAGTACTTAAGCCAGTACATGTCCAGGCCCATCTGAAGTTTGCCAGAGAGCATATGGATGATCCAGAAGAGGATTGGGAGAATATCATGTGGTCAGATGAAACCAAAATAGAACTACTGTGAAGCATGGGGGTGAAAACATCATGCTTTGGGGCTGTTTTTCTGCAAATGGGACAGGACAACTGATCCGTGTTAAGGGAAGAATGAACGGGGCCATGTATCATGAAATTTTATGCCAAAACCTCCTTCCATCAGTGACAACATTGAAGATGGAACGTGGCTGGGTCTTCCAGCATGACAATGATCCCAAACACACAGCTTAGGCAACGAAGGAGTGGCTCTGTAAAAAGAATTTCAAGGTCTTGGAGTGGCCTAGCCAGTCTCCAGACCTTAACCACATAGAAAATTTGTGGAGGGAGTTGAAAGTCCGTGTTGTCCCAAAACATCTAGAGGAGATCTGCATGGAGAAATGGGCCAAAATACCAGCTACAGTGTGTGCAATCCTGGTGAAGACTTACAAGAAACGTTTGACCTCTGTCATTGCCAACATATGTTATGTTGAATTGAACTTTTGTTATTGACCAAATACTTATTTTCCACCATAATTTACATAATTTACAATTAAATACTTTAAAAATCCTACAATGTGATTTTTTTGAAGTTGAAGTGTACCTATGATGAAAATTACAGACCTCTCTCATCTTTGTAAGTAGGAGAACTTGCACAATCAGTGGCTGACTAAATACTTTTCTGCCCCACTGTAGGTAAGTGCTTTGTAATTTATTGTTGACATAGTAACGACTACTTCACATGGGTTTGTTTCACTGATGTTTCATTATTATTTAATGTAGCTTAATAATACATTGATTAAATAATTATCTGTAATTGTCAAATGTAATTCTGTTGATAGCTTTTTGACGCAGTCAAGAACTGTTTTAGCATAGCTGCTATAACAATAGTATAAGCGACTAACTTGATTCATATGCTCCACAAAAATAATAATAAATGGCTGTGAACGATAATGTTCACTAGTAAACAAAATCGTACAACTTTTGGAAAGATTAACCATGATATAAAGAGAAGCACTCACCAAACTAAGACAGCATAGAGAGATTACATAATTTTGAATTAAACAAAGTTAGAAGTAAAGTAAAATGACCGGCTAATGCTGACACTTCAGATAAACTGTTAATGCATTTTTTTTATGGACATGACTGTACATGTATGTATGTATGTATGTATGTATGTATGACTGTGTGTATTGGTGTTACCAGAGTGCATGTGTGTGTGCTATACCTATGATTTATTCATGACCTATAAAGCATCTGTGCTCTTTCTGTTTACAGATAAAGTGAAACTAATAACAAAGCAAGGGAATTGTCTCCTGATAGTAGCACTAGTTTTGAGATAGTGAAAATGGTGAGCTTATGCAGGCCAGAAGTGGCCACTGCAACTTTTCTTCCAGTCTATCGATTTATATGGTATTGGGTACCACGCCTGATTAATCGCTAGCTGTTGTCAGGAAGGTTCACCTGTTGTTGTGTTTGAAGTATACATGCTATCAGTGTAAATAGGTTTGAGACAACAGCAGAAGTGGATTATTAAGGAAAAAAGAACACCCCGTTGAGTTGCCTTCCTAGTTGAAAATGATGACTGCCAACCCCCCCAAAAAACAAACAAAAACAAAACAAAAGAGAAAAAAAAAAAACGGCGAGAGAGAAAGGAGGCAATTATTCCCTGTGGGATGCCTGTGATTATGAATTGACTGGAAATAACACCCTTTCCATCTTTTTTCATTTTGTGTCATAGATACTGAAGTAATGGCAAGACAAGCTGCTTTTAGCAGTATGGTTTGAAAAAGTCTGAAATTGACAATTTTGTTCTCTTTTGTCTCTCTAACCCACAGGTTTGCAAATAAACCAGAAGACACACACACACACACACACACACACACACACACACACACACACACACTGTTCATGAGGACTAGCCAAATGTCATTACAGTCTTACCTGTTCAAGGCACTGCCATTGTTCTTCAGTTCTGAGACAGAAATGCACACAGACAGCATTCAGAAACAGGCTTTTAATATTTACATTTATTTCCCCCTTGCTCTCTTTTTAAATGGCAGGGCATGCTGCTGGAAAAACCTGAGTTCACTCAAGCAGCTGGTGCAAAATGTTTGAAGTGGCTGGAGCGAACAGGTTCTTTTAGCTGGACCTAGTTTGTGATAAAAGATGCCATGATAACTGGAAACAGGATTGCTCAGTTCCTTTCCACTGTTTCTCCCATTCTGTCTCACTTACACCAACATGTCTATTGCTTAGCATAGAAACTGTTTTTTATTAAATATGAAATCTATATTAATCATTTTTAAAAAATCGGTTGCTAGACTTACCATTATGCATGAGAGCAGATTTCTATATGGAGGAAAACGATACGTTTAAAAGAAGTATATAACATGCATAAAGTACCTTTTTGTGTACTCTGTATGACGACACTGATTCAGAGCCCATTTCCAGATATTGCAAATATCTGGACCAGTTTTTTTTTTTGCTGGGCTGTTTTAAGTGTTTAGTTTGGCTGCATATGTCGGAACTTTTATCTTGATGATGTGAGTGAGCAAGTTGTACTCGGGGCAAATGCAGGTAAGCATGTGAATATTTCATCAGAGTCTCTGTTGCTGGCATGGAACTCCTGGATTACCACATTTGTATCATTTTGCATGATTGTTACTTTCCTTTGACCCCGTACTGCATCCATGTGCACTCATTTGTGATCCTTTGTGATCCTTCGCATTACAAAGAGAGCATTACTAAGAATGATGGAGGTTTACATGTACTCTCTATTGCATGTATATTTTATGACACTGATGCAGAGCCCATTTCTAGATGTAGCAATATTTAACGGAATGAATCATATTGTTAGTTCTAGGGAAAGTTGGGCAAGTGTACTGATGTAGATGGTGCTGCTTTTTATGCAGGGCCTGTGGGGGCTGTCTTAAGCGCAGGTTGTTCTATTTGTGGCTGGGCAGAGTCTTTATGCACTGTGTGGGAGAGTTCAACCCAATCCAAATGAGCATCTGTCATGTTCTAGCATAATCAGCATACTGTGGGAGGAGAGAGAGAGAGAGAGAGAGAGAGAGAGA
>JAJAGP010005055.1:0-38678 GCA_025084515.1 Ancistrus triradiatus
GGTCGCCATGGACGGTTCCAAGCTCTCCGCAGTCCTCTCCTGGCCCGCGCCAACCACCGCCAAGCAGTTACAGCGATTCTTGGGCTTCGCGAATTTCTATCGCCGCTTTGTCAGACACTTCAGCCGCAAGGTGGCACCCCTCACCGCACTTCTGCGAGGCAAACCCCGCTCTCCATTGGTCTCAGGACACCGACCAAGCCTTCAACGCGCTCAAAGCGGCCTTCACCAGCGCTCCCGTTCTTGGACATCCCGACCCAGAGCGCCCTTTCGTCCTGGAAGTTGACGCCTCATCCATAGGGGTTGGTGCCGTTCTCTCCCAGCGTCTCGGGGATCCACCCAAGCTGCGGCCCGTCACCTTTTTCTCACGTACGCTTACTCCCGCTGAGCGCAACTACAACGTGGGGGACCGCGAACTGCTAGCCATCAAGCTGGCCCTGGAAGAATGCCGGCACTGGCTCGAGGGCTCCCGGCACCCCCTCACCATCCTAACAGATCACAAGAATCTGGAATACCTCCGTTCTGCCAAGTGCCTCAACACTCACCAGGCCCGTTGGTCCCTCTTCTTCTCCCGCTTCGAGTTCTCTATCACCTACCGTCCGGGATCAAAGAACGTCAAGGCAGACGCCCTGTCTCGCAGCCTTGATCTCGAGCCCCTCGCCCCAGACACACCCAAGAGCATCCTCCCGGCCTCTTGCACCATCGGTGCCATCACCTGGGACTTAGAGCGCGAGCTGGATGACAGGCTCTCCCAAGTGTGCGTTCCACCCAAGTGTCCGCCAGACAAGAGGTTTGTGCCCTCCGACCTCCGTAGCCGTCTTCTCGCCTGGGCCCATCTCTCTCTGTGTTCTGGTCACCCCGGAGAAACACGTACCCATCAGCTTCTGGCGACGCGCTACTGGTGGAACAGCATGCGCAAAGACGTACACGACTACGTCTCATCATGCAGCGTCTGCGCGCAGGCAAAGACCCCTCGCACTCTTCCCGCGGGCCTGCTTCATCCGTTGCCCACGCCGGAACGACCCTGGTCGCACATAGCACTCGACTTCGTCACGGATCTCCCTCTCTCACGCGGATTCACCACCATCCTCTCCGTGATCGACCGCTTTTCCCGCGCTGTGCACTTCATCCCTCTGCCGAAAATCCCCTCTGCACTGCAAACAGCGGAGCTGCTGTTCGAGCACGTCTTCCGCGTCTTCGGCATCCCGGAGGATGTCCTTTCCGACCGCGGACCTCAGTTCTCCTCCGCGGTGTGGCGGGCGTTCGTGACAAAGCTGGGTGCCTCCGTCAGCCTCTCCTCCGGGTACCACCCGCAGACCAACAGACAATGCGAACAGATCAATCAAGAGTTGAAGAAATTTCTCTGATGTTACTGCCTCCACAATCCACACGACTGGGCCCAGTTTCTCCCATGGGCCGAGATAGCCCAGAACTCTCTGCGCCACTTCTCCACCGGCCTCACGCCGTTCCAGTGCGTTCTTAGTTTCCAGCCTTCTTTCGTGCCCTGGGATTCCTCGCCCTCTGACTCCCCGGCCGTCGACGACTGGTTTAAGCGCAGCGATGACATCTGGGGCCAGGTTCATCAACGCGTCGAAAAAGCCATCCGCCAGTACAAGAAGCACGCCGACCAGCGTCGCCGCGCTGCTCCCACCTTCCAACCAGGAGACCGTGTCTGGCTGTCGGTCCGGGGACTGCGCCAACCACAGGGAAGTACCCCTTTATCTCCCCATTTTCTGGGACCTTATAAAGTCATTCGTCAGATCAATGAAGTCACCTATCGTTTGCAATTGCCTGCCCACTCACGCATCTCTCCTACCTTCCATGTTGCGCATCTGAAGCCCTGGGTCCCCGATCCGTTGGCGGACTCCTCACCGGCTGACCAACCTTCGCCGGCCGATCCGTTGGAGGCTTCCACGTACACGGTTTGCCGCCTCCTGGACTCTCGCCGGCGCGGGGCGCGTCTTCAATATCTGGTGGAGTGGGAGGGCTACGGCCCTGAGGAAAACTGCTGGGTGGACGCGAAGGACGTCCTGGACCCCCTTCTCACCCAAGACTTCCACGCTGCGCATCCTGACCGACCGGCGCCCAGACCGCGCGGTCGCCCACGCACGTCCTCAGCTCCCCTCCGGTCCTCCGGCTCCCGCCGCGCTCCCGCCATTACGAGCCCTTCGAGGGGGGGTACTGTCACGCACCCTTCCAGCCTTGCCTCCAGAGCACGCAACCTGCCTTGCTCGTCATCACCCACATACTGATCACCTGCACCTGTTCTCACGTCCCGGACTTCCCTACATAAACACCACTCACCCACACACCACCGTTACACTACAAGGTATCCACCTCGTACAACTAGCTCCTGCAAACCCCATTGCAGTCAAGTCATATCGACTCAATAAAGTATCTATCGATCGAACCTCACTGCCTGCGTTTGTCTCCCGTCCATACTCGGCGTTACAACGAGCTTCGGGGACGCCCGGTGAAGGTTAAAATTATCTTCACTCCTGTACCTTGTTGTTTCAGAGAGGAGGAAAGCTCGAATACTGTATCTGTGTCTGCCTGGAGCTACAGTCCCTAAGACCCACAAGCTGAGAAAAATAGGCTTTTATTTAAGATTGTTGTACTATATGTGCATTTACATATAGCTAAGTTTTTTCTGTTCAAGGTGTCAGCTATGGCCAGTGAAAAGCAAGACTGGAGTAGGGTTAAAATTTGTTTTTGATTTGCTACTTTTGGGTGTGTGTGTGTGTGTGATGTGAGACCAGTGTGAAACTGCAGATAAGGGAGAGAACAATGACAGTGTAGAAATAACAACTGGAAGTGCTTTATACAAGCAAGTGCATTTAGAAAAATAGAATAAATAAAAGTATAATAATAAATGTGAATAATAGAACAATAAGATGAAATAAAATAGAAAGATTTTAAAAGTGCAGATGCAATAAAGAATATGGGGAATAAAACAGATAAAACATTAACAAAATGCTAACCTAAAGTAGTGGTTGCAGATTCGGAAAATAATTTGTTAATATAGTAGATATTACAATTGCGAACGTGAACTTGTGCGTATTTTGAACGGTGGAACTCTACTGCGCTAAACTTTCTGTGGGCGAATCTCTTCCTATCATATCAATTTCTTTTAAGTTTTGAGACCTTATCGCACTATCTATGGATCTCTGTGTTTTTTCCATGACACTTTCTTCTCGAACAGGGCATGTGCTATAAACCTTGATTACTACAGGAGTAGTATTTCACTCTTAATATGTTTACTTTAATCAAACTCTGTGGTTTGTGTGTTTTGTCCACCAATGTAGAAGAGTCTGAAGTTTCCGTGAGTGAGAGAGTACTCTTTCTCTGTCTCCCTGCTTCACAGGTTTTATAGACGAGAATAAACTGTGCATGTGCAGATAATGTAGCCAAGGACAAATCACTGGTCCTTTGTTCCTCCCATAGGATAAGCTGGTTAACATCTCAGATCTTTTGAATTGAGACAAGGGCATTTGTGCATTGTGTTTTGAATGTATATAGTAAAGGTTAACTTTATTTAACACTGCTCTTGCATGTTTTAAAAAGTAAGCAGAAATCAAAAAATCATGCTCAGAGTTTACTAATGCTGTGTTATGAAGAACTGGTCTGATATGTTTACACTATGATTACTGTAGTTGAACCATATAAGGTGTTTTACATGTTAATCGACTCTGTTTGAGGTATCGTTTAATTTAGGCTCGGCTGAAGGGGTGTGAAAGTGGATTGTTTTTAAAGGCTGATTTAAAATCCTCTTGGCTGAAGGAATGAACATTAATGATTTTTTTATATCTAGGACTCCCAGGGCATGCATGGGATTGCTGTTAATGACATTGATGATGGTTCCAGTTCTAAAAACCAGAAAGGGGAAACAAAAACTGGATTTGCCATTGTAACCCTAACTCACACTTTGCTTTCAGGAAATCTTGCTCCACAGTACTCAGCACAGGCAGCTGAGTTGATAGCGCTGATTGAAACCTGTAAGTTAGCAGTTGACAAAACTGTAAACATTTACATCAATTCCAGATAGGCTTACGGTGTTCATCACGATTTTGGAACCCTCTGGTGACAAAGGAACTTTTGATGTCTTCAGGTAAGACTGTTGCACACCATAAACTAGTGTCTGCGCCTCTGGATGCCATTTCTACTTTCCTCATTTTGCGAAAATGGCCCACAGGGTGGACCATTATTCGAAGGGAGGTATGGTAGAAATGGTTAGTTCACAGTGGTATGCCAAAGGCTTCTCTAATTACTCACACAATTTTTCTCAAAAATGTCTCACATGTTTAAAAACAATTTGAGCAGGAGCAATCAAACATGAACATACTAAAGGGCACCCAGAACCAGATATGCCATTTGACTGTTTGCAAATGGATTTCATTGAATTATCACCTTGCCAAAAGAAAAGGTATGTGCTTGTTATCATTGACATGTTCTCCAAGTGGGTGGAAGCTTATTCTACCACCCACCAAGATGCACTGACAGTGGCAGAATGCATCCTAAGGGAGGTGATTCCTAGATTTGGACTCCCCAGGAAGGTTTCGTCTGGTAACGGCCCAGCATTTGTGGGCAAGGCACTCACCTACATTAGTGACGTGATTGACATGCCACTACACAAACATTGTACATATCACCCTCAGAGTGCAGGTCTGGTGGAGAGAACAAATGGTACCATTAAACAAAAACTGACGAAAGTTTGTCATGAGACAGAATTGAATTGGGTAGAGGCCCTCCCATTAGTATGTATGGGAACTAAACTCTCCGCATTTGAAATTATATTTGGGCAACCCTCACACACCAGCTGCACTCCAAATGAGATACTGACTCTAGAGGATGATCATATGCGAAGGTATTGTGCTACGTTGTGTCCTGTTTTGTCTGATGTGGACAGGAGGGTGAAAGAGGCACTTCCTAGCCCAGCAGTAACTGGACACACGGTGAAACATGGGGACTGGATTCTTACAAAGATTTACAAGAGGTCAAACTGGAAAGCTGACGGGTGGCAAGGACCATTTCAACTGCTTCTAATATCACACACAGCTGTAAAAATCGCTGAGAGAGAGACTTGGATTCACATCAGATTAATTGGATTCACATCAGAGACATTGGATTCACACTGTAAAAGAGCTCCCAAACCAGGAGAAGAACCACGGGAGACGACAGAATCTAAAGAGTAGGGATCCTGACCTTCTCATTTCTAATAGCTGCGGGAAAAGTGGGCCCGGAACACGTGGGTTAGTGACCCACCCCGGTAACACTCAAGCCGCTCAAGAAGGGATTAGAAGTGAAAAGGGTGATAGAATAACCTCAACATGACAAGTATAATGCCAAAGGTAAAACCCAGGCGGAAACATGGACTAGTGCCTGATAGTTGTTTAGTAGTTCCAGTCATCGGGAGGGGGTTGTGTAATGGTAGGAGAAACTGTTGCACTTACATTCCACCAAACACTGTTTCTAAGGGTAACAAAGACCCTAAATCAAATGAAACACGTGGCATCGCTGCTTCAAGCTGATAAGCAGGATAATGTCTGGTAGGATTGGAGTTCGTGGTTTCCTAGTTGGAAGGGCATACTTATGTCAACATTACCCACTATGTTTCTCATTATTATCATTATTTGTGTGTTTCTCTTGTGCTGCCAGTGTACTATGAGTATGTTCCAGAGGCAGTTACAGTATTAAATGCTGCACAAGCTAGCAGAGGAGTTGACCAGTATGGTGGGATGGATAAAGATTCTGTGTCCAAATAATAGACAAAGGGAGGAAGTGTTGGAGAAATTTTAATATCTTAGTATTTAATCCTACTGCATAGTAAAGTAAAAATTTAAGTAATCCTAAACTTATGTAATCCTATAACTGTGGAACAGTGTGTGTAATGATTCTTTCCAATGACTTGTTGAAAACATATACAAAACACAGACGTGGCCCACAGGGTCAGCAGCAGGCCATAAAAGAAGAAGGATTTACAGAGGGAACAGCCAGACCCTAACCCCTGGGTCATAAAGACCCGTTATTGTGTCTATATGTTGGTACACAGAATCTTTGTCCGTTTATCTCTGGTTTTTATCTCTGTTTTTTTATCTCGGGGCAGGAGATCCAGCTTGTGATTACGAGTTGCTATACAGCTTTCCTGTATGCTTAAACCTCACGTAAAACGAACCCATTTAATGGGGGGGGGGGGGGGTAAAGAGGGGGAGCTTTCTACTCATCAGCAATCCTTGATATTCCACTCTCATACAGTGCTCAGGGCATGTTGTAATGTAGTTGATCTCTGCGTCAGATAATAAAAGTTGTCTACTCGCTATTCCAGCATCAGTGTCCTGGTGTGACTTTGTTCTCCCACGTTTGAAAAGTCTCCACCACACTCTGGTTTTTCTTCACATTCAAAATATGTGTTTTCGGTTAGTTGCGTATTTTATTAGTGCCATTAGTGTGTTGAGTGCATGTGCATGTCGATGGATTCTTACCCTGACTATGGTGGTTGTTCTTGCCTTGTGCCCTTGTGTTGGCAGCTAGGCACCACCGGCTTTGCACTGATGCTGACTACAATTAAGCAACCTGTTTTGGTCATTTAAGGGTATAAAGTTAAGGAAAGCAGTTTAATCTCATAATACCTCTGTAACTCAACTTTTGGACCAGAAGGTGAGGTTCAAATCCCCACCATCAGTACAATTGAGCAAAGCCCCCACAATTGCTTGGTTTAATCATTTGTAAGTTGTTGGTTCTGGATAAGTGCTCTTGCTATTTGTGAAACAGCATTCCCTGCCTTTGAAAGATTCAGCAAGAAAAGCATGGGTAATAATAAAAAATAAACTAGACCTATAATTGAACCCCTGGGGGGATATAACATAGATCACAAGACAATCCTGTGACATGCCTATTTGTCCACTTCAACAAGACAGTCTCAGTATAGAACCGTTCCTGAGAGTCAAGCCCGCATTTTCAAATGGCTGTTTTTGATGGTATCTAGAGCTGAAACTGCACGGTCCATCAGTAGCAGAAAATGTCCTATCAGCAATCACAGATATACCTGTCAAGTTTGGAAGTAGTCAGTTTATTTGAATACCACTAATTCATATTATTTTTGATTTAATCACAACGGTAAATTTGAATAATTATTTATTAATCGTATCGCACGGTTTTGGTTTTTAGATGGCACCCTCCTATGTCTTCCTCTCCAGCTCAAAAGATTGGCAGTAGCAAGTCATCATGACTAAGCATCAGACTTGGAGGAGAAGAAATGTTTTATGTTTGGAATCATGTATTGGCAAGGAGCTCCAGAAAGTGGTTTGGTTGAATCTACATTGTGGATAGTAAAAGCTTCTTTCCCACTTTTTGATATTTTAATCCAAACATTCAGCATCTGGTCCAGTGAACACTGTATTTGTGGATTAGAGTAGTTGTTCTGCTTAGGCTCTGTTTACTGCTTTAACAGTACACATCTAGGCTAAGTTCCCACTCAACCTTTCTAAGATAGCGTACTATACCGAAATGAATTCATCCTCCCTACATAGTGCATTACACAGGGAGTGAGGATAATAAGGCAATATAAGGCACGAGAAGGGTGTGCCATTATTGTGAATACATCACAGGAAAGAGGTGTTGTTTTACGCCTCCTTTCCTGTGATATATTCACAATAATGCACCCCCTCGAGTGTCTTATTGCTTTTATACCACAGTTCCGTTATCGTTTATCATTTATTGTTAGATTTTAAGATAAAAAGGACAGAAAAAACGATTTTAAAAAATGTTTATCACCCTTCGGCGAGGTAAAATAGTTCCATTCCATTAAAGTCTAGGAACAGAATTACCCATAACTGTTTATTATGCAGACAATAAACACAAATATATCGATTGGTAAGTTTTAATTTATTAAAGAGAAAGTTTATTTACATTCAGCAAATAAAATGGGTGGGGTTTACAAGCAAGCTGTTACTAAGATCCACTATTCTACCGACTGAAGCAAATCGGAGTGAGATCCCGGTGTTCTAACCAAAGTCTAGGATTGGTGATTATAAATTTGTATGATGAAGCTCTTAATGTTAATCTTATCAGTCAGAAATGTAACAGCAGAGTTACAGAGCATCAGCAGCTTCTCTGGGTTAGAGCTGGACTTACAGATAACGTACCCGTCAGATCAATGAACGCCCGATTAGCCGTGCATGGTGTTTAATGAAAGATGCAGAGTTTAAGTCCAGCAAACGACGTCTTTGTGAGGGATGAAGCTGATTCAGGTCATTTTTGTTGATGGGACCAAAACTGATCTTCAGTCTCGTTGCTCTTCAGTCAGGCTGTGAATCCATGAAGAGCGCGGGAGACGATTGATTTAAAGTACTGACTACGTTTCACTTTTCCAGCTTCCAAATCCTAAATCTGATAAACCTGTGGCTCAGGTTGGTCATTAATAGCTTCATCTTCCAAATTCATATCGTTTTCAAAACCAATAGATTTTATAAAGTAATAACTTTCATTTCAGCAGTGTTTTACTCATTATAACTAGACTGCTTTTTCTGGCCGGCGTCGGTACCAGGTTACGTGTGTGCCGCGGATTAATACTTATAGAGGGCCGGTCACAGTGCCGTTATGGTCAATAATGTAACGGCGGAAGACGTCTCTCAGATTGCGGGTCGGAACTAAACTGTGGTATTATACCACAGTAAGTTCCGACCCGCAAAACGCTCTGCCGAAATGTAAAGTTATTACTTTATAAAATCTATGGTTTTGAAAACGATATGAATTTTGGAAGATTTAAGTTATTAATTGAAAAACCTGAGCAAAGGTTTTATCACCTTTAGGATTTGGAAGCGCCTGGAAATTAGCGAAACGAAGTCAGTACTTTAAATCAATGGTCTCCCGCGCCTCTTTAATGGATTCACAGCTCGACTGAAGAGCAACGAGACTGAAGAAGATCAGTTTTGGTCCGCATCAACAAAAATGACCTGAATCAGCTTCATCCATCACACAGACGTGCGTTTGCTGGACTTAAACTCTGCATCTTTCATTAACACCATGCTGTACGGCTAATCGGGCATTTCATTGATCTGACAGGTACGTTATCTGTAAGTCCAGCTCTAACCCAGAGAAGCTGCTGATGCTCTGTAACTCTGTCCTTACATTTCTGACTGATAAGATTAACATTAAGAGCTTCATCATACAAATTTATAATCACTAATCAAACGGGATCCTAGACTTTGGTTAGAACACCGAGATCTGACTCCGATTTGCTTCAATCGGTAGAATAGTGGATCTTAGTAACAGCTTGCCTTGTAAACCTGACTCATTTTATTGAATGTAAATAAACTTTCTCTTTAATAAATTAAAACTTACCAATCGATATATTTGTGTTTATTGTCTGAATAATAAACAGTTATGGGTAATTCTGTTCCTTAGACTTTAATGCCGCGAGGTAAGGATAGAATGGAACTATTTTACCTCGCGGAAAGGCGATAAACGTTTTTTAAAATAGTTTTTTCTGTCCTTTTTATCTTAAAATTTAACAATAAATGATACACGATAACGGAACTGTGGTATAAAAGCAATAAGGCAAAAAGCAATAAGACTTCGCGTTGGGCTTAACAACACCTCTTTCCTGTGATCTATTCACAATAATGCACACCCTCTCGTGCCTTATTGCTTTAATACACACTATGTAATAATGTTCCAGAGGCTTGTTGAATCCTTGCATGAAGAATTCAGGATGAATTTATTAGTTTGCTTCTTATTATTTAGACGTGTTCTAATGGATTCAGCAAAAGTCAGAAACCATGAGGAAGTCACTCCTGCTCTCTCACAGGTAAAAATAAATCCTATTTTGAACAATTCTATGTAAAACACTGAGACTCAACATGAAGAGTGCTGGATGAAGACAGATGCTGATTGCAGCTGCTGTTCTTTCATTATGTCTATTTATTGAAATGTTTTTGTACTATAGTTCTTTGGTGACTCTGTTTGTGAGGATGTGAAGACAGAGTGCTGTGGAGCTTCTGATGGAGGAACATCAACCCCTGTGGAAAAACAGAATGAAGGATTCCCGAAGATTGTAATAAAGGAAGAAGATAACAATGAACACTACTGTAAGTAACAATGATGCTACAAATCTGTACTAACATTATGGTAAAGTAAATCCATACCTTTACCTTATTGTTTACCACCTTATTTGTTTAGTTATTGTAAGTGGTGGAATATCAGGTGGAGGAACATCAAACGCTGCTCAACAGCAAAAACCAGGAACACAGAAGGAAGAGGATGCAGATGAAAATGACCCCTGTAAGCCTGAGTTCAGCCAGGGACAAAATTACTGAGGAAGGTTCTCACAGCAGTGTTTCTTATTTGTGTGTATGTATTATGTACATTGTAGATGGAGGATCATCAACCCCTGTGGACCAACAGAATGGAGAAATCCCGAAAGCTGTAAAAAAGGAAGAAGCTGCAGATGAAAGCTACGTCGGTAAGACAGGTGAGACGATGTTTAAATGTTTCTGTGGTGGATTTGACTCTTGGGAAGGTGTGTGTGTGTGTGTGAGAGAGTATGGTTCGTCTTTGTACTGAATGAAAGTTAAGATGTTACACCATCAGGGTCACATGACTTGTGATGGACCTAGTAATAGAGATAACCAGCTCACATGGATGACGTTACCTTTCCTGACTGTGTCGGTCGATGATGTTCAGGATCCCATTTCATTTTCCAGGACTCTGCAGGATGGTTACTTGCTTCTGAAACTTGTCACCATCGTACTGGGGCAGATAGTTAGACCTCATAACAAAAATGCATTTTTGCTGAGAACATCACTCAGCTGATGATTCAGTTAACCCACTGGATCTGGTGGTAGTTTTGTCTCCAGATTACAAAATGCACGAGTTTCATGTTTAGGGTTGTTAGAGGGTTAAAGTCTTCTCTCTGGAGGTCCTCTGTTCAGTAGAGATGCCACTGTAGGAGAAGATCTGGCTGTTCTCTCAGAAATTTTCTATTAAAATAACTTGTAATTTAAACATCATAATAGCACCACCATGAAGGGATAAGGTTAGTATGCTGGAAGGCAAACATAACACTTGTCATTTAAACCAAAATTCTGATTTCACAAGAGAGAGGTTGCACTGCAATGGATTTGCTTTCGTGGTGATTTTTAATACTGCTACTGCTTAACCTCAAATAATTCTTTACCTATGCCTTTTTGTAACCTTCCTGTTTTTTTTATCCTGCTCCAGAATTAAACAGTGCTTCAGAGGGTAACCTCCAGTCGCACCAGAGCCTGGACAACATAGATAAACCCTATCCCTGCCTACAGTGTGACAGGAGATTCTGTCAACCTTCTCTTCTAAAGGTTCACCACCAGATGCACACGGGAGAGAAACCCTACCAGTGTTCAGAGTGCGGGAAGAGGTTTACAAGAAAAGATTCTCTCCAGTCACATCTGCGCATCCACACAGGAGAAAAGCTGCATCAGTGCTCACAGTGTGGGAAGCGCTATAATAAAAGTAGTGCGCTCAAAATGCACTACAGGATCCACAGTGGAGAGAAACCGTACCAGTGTTCGGAGTGCGGGAAAAGCTTTACGCAAAGTGGTGCGCTCAAAAGACACTACAAGATCCACAGTGGAGAGAAACCGTACCAGTGTTCGGAGTGCGGGAAAAGCTTTAGTAAATGTTGTGATCTAAAACTTCACCAGCACATTCACACTGGAGAGAACTCGTATCATTGTTCAGAGTGCGGAAAAAGCTTTAGTAAACATCGTGGTCTAAAACTTCACCCTCTAGAGAAACCGTATCAGTGCTCGCAATGTGGGACGGGTTTTACTGATCGTAGTCATCTCAAAAAACACTACGCGATCCACACTGGAGAAAAACCGTATCAGTGCTCTCAGTGTGGGAAGAGCTTCAGTCATAGTGATTATCTCAAAAGACACTTCCACATCCACACAGGAGAGAAACCCTACCAGTGTTCGGAGTGTGGGAAGAGCTTTAGTGAACGTCATCTTCTAAACTTTCACCAGCACGTTCACACTGAAGAAAAACCGTATCAGTGCTCGCAGTGTGGGAGGGGTTTTACTCTAAATGGTAGTCTCAAAAGACACTATCAAATCCACACTGGAAAGAAGCCCTATCATTGTTGGGAGTGTGGGAAAAGCTTTACTGAACATCGTGATCTAAAAATTCACCAGTACGTTCACACTGGAGAAAAACCATATCAGTGCTCGCAATGTGGGAAGGGTTTTACCCAAAGTCGTCATCTAAAAAAACACTACAAGATCCACACACGGAGAGCAACCATATCAGTGCTCCGCAGTGTGGGAGGGGTTTTATTCGAATGGTAATCTCAAAAAAACACTACAAGATCCACACGGGAGAGAACCGTAGCAGTGTTAGTTAGTGTGGAAAAAGCTTTAGTGAATGTTATCTTCTAAAATTTCACCAGCACATTCACACTGGGACAGAAAAACGTGCAATTATGCTCAGAATGTCAAGTCAAGTCAGATCTATTTATATAGCGCTTTTTACAATGGAGCATTGTCTCAAAGCACTTTACAAGTTTAGATTATCTAATATCTACGTCCAATCCCAAATTGAGCAAGCTTAGGGTGACAGTGGCAAGGAAAAACTTCCCCTGAGTGTTATGAGGAAGAACCCTGAAGTGGAATTGGTGGACCAAGGCCGTTTCTCAATATGCGTTACTTCTCTGTACTTGTGTTCTCGTTGTACTTGTGAAACGTCATCAGTGGCAGCCCAAGTACTGTTCCATTCCAAGTTCGCTTTTAACCAAGTTCGCTCCAAATCCCCGGATGTGTTCTCGCAATCCGCCCATATTAACCGAGGATGCATCGATTGCCAGACTTGTGCGTACTTGAAACAGCGAAATTGTCCCACAATGCATTGCCCAGCTCGGTACGCCGTAATGAGAGAACTCCCAACAGGAGTTATAATTTTCTAAAGTAATACTGTTATTGTGTCACAAAATGAAGTTATAAGAGTTTTAGGCGAGAATGTAGTTGTTTAAAATTTAACTATGCGGGTCAGTTTTATCAAGATAAAGCTTACATAAAAAAATGCTCAAACGATTTCGGAGATGTGACAGGAAGCTATTAACGTATTTTTACATATTATTAATGCATTATATGTGGTTATTTGTGTCAGCCTGTATTCTAAATATGAACTGTCTGATATAAATTGAAGTTCATAATTAAAATTCCCTTCTAAAATCAGACTTGTTTGGTGCCGGCTTATGTTGGGAGGTTTCTATTTATGCTTAAATGCGATCGGTTTGTTGTTACACGTAGATTAAACTGTTTAATGGAAAGTAAAAGAACTGAGCACTTCTTCCACCACTGACAGGCTTTATACAAGATGTTTTATCTATGTGTAAAAAGTAAACCGTGTTGTCTCCATAGCCAAGTACACTGCTGTTCCAATTGTAGAATAACCGAACTGCGTTCCCCCCGTCCTCTGGAGTATGTACTCGCAAGTCGAACTTCCTAGTACAGACTTGGAAAGTACGCGAGCCGAAGTTCGCGTACTTGGTATTGAGAAACGGCCCAAGACTCAAAAAGGGACCCAACCTTCTTGGGCAGCGTAGTTGATACATCTAAGAACGAAACTAAAGTCATGGAGTCATAGTTCAAATAAAATGTGAAATATGCACATCGGCATTAAGTGGCCTGGGTGTGATAAGGAGGCTGGAGCTGATGACTGAAGCAGCTTGAGTGAAGCTGAAGCGGATGAACATCATGTGTGGGGCTGAAACTGGTACCGGAACACAGTTCGGAGAGAAAACAGAAAACGTAATTAGTTATTGATTAAGAGCTGAGTGTCTATTAACAATCACTGATGCCATGTGTAGCATGAGACCCCGGCAGCATAGCTATAGCAGCATAGCTAGAAAGAGGAGAACTGGTAGGTAACAGCCAAGAGGGATTACATGACACGTCGGCAACCCCATGGGAGGCAGAATTCAGCAACCCAACATCTCTGATCACCTTAAGACACTTTGACTATGAACCCCCAGCTCTGCCCTTATTCTAAGGCAAGGATGCACGAGTCAAGATCAAGAGGACCGAAGCCCAGTTCAGCCAGACTGCCCACCCGACACTCCTGGCTAAAAGACAAGGCATGGCAAGGCCAGACATGACTCCAGACTCCGGCCCCAGTGACCCAAGCCATGCAACCTGGTCTAAATCTAGTCGAAAGCCTGCGTAAATAAGTATGTCTTTAGCCTAGGCTTAAAATTTTGGAGAGTGTCTGAGTCTCGAACGAAAGTGGGTAGTTTATTCCATAGTTGGGGGCCATGTATGAGAAAGCCTTTTCCCCTGCTGTGACTTTTTTAATTCTAGGAACTAAAAGAAGTCCTGTACCCTGCGAATGACGTAGACGAGCTGGATCGTAAAACTCTTAAGAGTTCACTCAGATAATGTGGGGCTAGGCCATGTAAAGCTTTATAAGTTATAAGAAGTATTTTGTAATCAATGCGGAACTGGTAACCAGTGTAGTGATGATAGAACAGGACTGATATGATCAAATTTTATAGTTTGAGTTAGCACTCGGCGACTGCATTCTGAAGTAATTGAAGTTTATTTACAGATTTACTAGAGCATCCAGTAAGTAAGGCGTTACAGTAATCCAACCTTGAGGTTATAAACGCATGAACCAGTTACTCTGCATCATTAAAAGAGAGGATATTTCTAAGTTTATCGATATTACGTAATTGAAAGAAAGCAATTCGAGTGATGCTGCTAATGTGCGCATGAAAGGAGAGATCTGACTCAAATGTGACACCTAAGTTTTTTTACAGATGGACTGGGCAATACTGGACAGCCATCTAGATTTAGGTTAGATGTAGCCAACCTGTCTCTCACAGCCTTGGGTCCCACTAATAGAACCTCAGTTTTATCTGAGTTAAGTAAGAGAAAATTAAATAACATCCAATCTTTTATTTCACCTGCTTATTGCCTGAATTTTTTTTTATAAACAACAAAACACAGCCTGAGCTTTAGTCATCGTTTTTTAGTATGTAAGCAGTAAATTGATTAAAAACGAAAAGCATAACAGAAACCGTGTGAACGGGTCACGTTTTGCGGTGTCAGTTCCTGTTATGTGCTAAAGTTTGGAATTCCGGTCCCTATTTCGTTTTATTGTTATTTTCTAAATTAAAAAAATTCAGGCCTCTACCGGAACGTACTTAAAATGTATATTTTATGCATGGTTATTGTTGTTTGCTGAGTGTAACGTATGGAAAAAGGGAAAAACGTCGAGGAATGGATGTCCTGGTAGGATTTAGTGGCAGAAGCGACGGAATGCAAACGTTTCTTGTAGACAGTTTTTGTATTTTCGCTTTATTGTTTTATCAATTCGTTCTTATAGCAATGTTTTATTGCTATATAATAGCATGTATAGCAACGCCGCCCAAGGAGGTTGGGTCCCTTTTTGAGTTCTTGGTCCTCCCAAGGTTTTTCTTCCTCATAACACTCAGGGAGTTTTTCCTTGCCACTGTCGCCCTAGGCTTGCTCAATTTGGGATTGGACGTATATATTAGGAGATATCTAAACTTCTAAAGTTGCTTTGAGACAATGCTCCATTGTAAAAAGCGCTATATAAATAGATCTTACTTTACTACTTACTTATTTCCTTTACACAGTCCCTCAATTTTGTTGATTGTAAGGCTAATCATTAGGTTAGGTTCGATAGTACAGCTGTGTATCATCTGCATAGCAGTGGAAACTATGCATGTTTACGAATAACTGAGCCTAGTGGCAGCATGTACAGAGTAGAATAAAAGCGGGACAAGCAACTGACCCCTGAAGGCATGCCATACTTCACTTTTGAGAGCTTAGAGACCTTAGATTATTTATATGAACAAACTGGTACCGAACCGGTCGGTTAAAGTAGGATTAAACTAAAGAAAGTGCTCATCTCTTTAATACCTACAGTATTTTCTAGTCCTGTTTAGTTAAAACATCATATCTATAGTGTCAAATGCTGCACTTAAAATCTAACAGAACAAGAAAAAGAAAAACACATCCCTTATCTGAGGACATTAACAAGTCATTTAAGTACCCTAATTAATGCTGTTTCAGTACTATGATGGGGCCTGAAGCCAGGACTGAAATGTTTCATAAATAATCATTCCCTTTGGTGGTAACTACAGAGCTGCTGATAGACGGCTTTTTCTAAAGATTTTTGGACAGAAACGGTAGATTTTGAAATTGGTCTCTATAATTAGATATCACACAAGGGTCAAGATTGGCTTTTTTAATCAGGGGTTTTGATAACGGCAGATTTAAAGGATTTTGGGCACATAACCAAAGGTAAGGGATGAATTTAAAAATAACTAAGAGTGGCTCTAATAATACTAGGTATTACTTCTTTGAGTAAAAAGTGTAGGAAATTTGATTCTAATAAACATGTTGATGACTTAGACGAGCTGATCAGTGCGTATAGTTTCAGTATTAGTAATTGGGGTAAAGGATTTCTAATCTTGATTTACAGCTCATTAAACAGATTGTCTTCACTAGTGCTGCATCTGGAAGGGTTGCTGAATAGTTTGGTGATGTGATGGGCATTGAGTTTTTATGCCTAATGTTTTCTATCTCTTGTCATTAAAGAAACTGATTACTGTTAAAATTAGACAGAACGGAGAGTCCACTTTTTGTTAATTTGGAGAATGTATTAAAGAGAGAAAAATCTTGATTATTCTATTTTTTCTCAAGGATTAAGGAGAAATATGCAGCTTTAGCTTCAGTAAGGGCATGCTTATTACTCTGCCTTGCCGTCCCTCCAAGCAATCTTAAACACCTCCAATTTTACTATGTCTCCACTTGCGCTCTAGATGGGCCGTGGAGGTTTGATTTAAGGTACGGGTGTGGTCATTATACGCTGGGGCGAGGCCTTTTTTCCCTAATGCGTTTGACCCTAGCGGAGCAATTGTGTCCAGGATTGAGCGAAGCACACATTCTAATTGGGTCATTTACACCACTCAAGGATGAATCGGGCCTCCGTAGCTCCGTAGGTGTATTAAATTTTAAGTCTGGTGTTTTAATAACGCAGTTGGAGCATGCAGATGTCATAGTGCACTTGGTGTGATATGAAGCAGAAGGATTTTATTTATTTAGAGATAGCTCAAATACTAAAAGATAGTGATCTGAAAATCAATCACTTGTGGGAAAAAAATCAAGGTTATCTATGTTGATTACCAAATGTTAATATTAGATCTAAAGTATGATTACAGCGGTGGGGGTGGTTGGTCCCATCACATTCTGAGTGATTACCCATGGATTCTAAAGATGGACTTGAAAGCAATTTAAAAGTGGATCCTGCTAATTGTGAAAGTGAATATTGAAATCACCTACATTAAAGCCCTATCTGTTGACAGGTACTAAGCAGGAAAGAAAGTTAGCAAATTCCTGAAGAAGTTTTCCAACTGCTGAAGACTGAAGAAGTCACTTAGATTGAGTGACGAAACGGTTCTCCAACAAAATCTATGTCCAGATGAACAGATTTCAACTTCTGGGATCCTGAAGAAAGAAATTCTGAATAGGGACCAGGAGGGACGGTACGGTGGTTAACTAGTGAATAAGCTGAAAAAGAGTGTGGTTTGACTTCCATAACGATGGATCAGTCCCACATTAAGAATCAGTATTTCAAACGAATTAGCCTTGTAATGGGATGTTTTAGTTGTAACATCTAGCTCTTTGTCAAAAATCGTGGCTACGCCTCCCCCTCCGACCATTAGGATGAGGGGGATTAGCATGACTGTATCCAGGAGGTGAAGCTTCATGTAAGGCTAAATATTCATCAGGTCTAATCCAAGTCTCAGTGAGACAGAGAGTGTGTAAGCGTTTATCAGTGATTATTTCATTTACAATCACTGCTTTGTTTGTAAGTGATCTAATGTTAAGTAATCCTAGCTTTAGTCTAAGGTTGTTATTTCTTTGGGCGCTATCTGTGTTTATACTAATGAGGTTATTAAAACAGACTTTTTGAGAGCGTTCACGTTTAGGACAGAGGCGGGTAACAGACACAGTTTCAATAATGTGGGTTCTGAGTGACGGTGCATAGTTGGTTAAGCCGGTCTGTCTGCTGCCTGACCCCTGCTCTGGATAGTCAGCCCCTAACAATCGGGTCGTAAGACTGTGGGCAATGTTGCAGGAGATGAGAGCAGCACCCTCCCGAGAGGATGGACACCGTCCCATCCTAAAAAGCCAGGCTTACCCTCAAAGGCTGTCCAGTTGTCTATAGAGCACCACTTGGACAGCCAGCAGTTCAGTGACCATAACCTGCTGTAGGCTTGGACACCTCGCCACATTGGGATGGGGCCAGAGCACACTCTAACCACCTCTACAAAATTAGCCTTAGTAACCTCTGACTGAGAAATGCGTATATCATTAGCCCCTACATGAATAACTATCCTAGAGAATCTGCGACTCTCGAGTTCACTAAGGGTGTACTCACACTAGTCAATTCGAACCGCGCCCGGGCGTTTGGTACCCGAGCGCGGTACGTTTTGCAAGTGCAAGTGCTCCCAATTGCATCGGGACCGCTCGGCACGCTTTCGTCATCACATGCGCGCTCACACAGCACAGCGCACTTCATTGTTGTACATACAGTGCCTTGCAAAAGTATTCGGCCCCCTTGAACTTTTGCCACATTTCAGGCTTCAAACATAAAGATATGAAATTGTAATTTTTTGTTAAGAATAAACAATAAGTGGGACACAACCGTGAAGTGGAACGAAATTTATTGGATATTTATAACTTTTTTTAGAAATAAAAAACTGAAAAGTTGGGCGTGCAAAATTATTCAGCCCCTTTACTTTCAGTGCAGCAAACTCACTCCAGACGTTTAGTGAGGATCTCTGAATGATCCATTGTTGACCTAAATGACTGATGATGATAAATAGAATCCACCTGTGTGTAATCAAGTCTCCGTATAAATGCACATGCTCTGTGATAGTCTCAGAGTTCTGTTTAAAGCGCAGAGAGCATCATGAAGACCAAGGAACACTCCAGGCAGGTCCGAGATACTGTTGTGGAGAAACTTAAAGCCGGATTTGGATACAAAAAGATTTCCCAAGCTTTAAACATCTCAAGAAGCACTGTGCAAGCAATCATATTGCAATGGAAGGAGTATCAGACCACTGCAAATCTACCAAGACCGTCCCTCTAAGCTTTCGGCTCAAACAAGGAGAAGACTGATCAGACATGCAGCCCAGAGGCCCATGATCACTCTGGATGAACTGCAGAGATCTACAGCTGAGGTGGGAGACTCTGTCCATAGGACAACAATCAGTCGAACACTGCACAAATCTGGCCTTTATGGAAGAGCGGCAAGAAGACAGCCATTTCTCAAAGATATTTCTAAAAGTTTGCCACAAGCCACCTGGGTGACACACCAAACATGTGGAAGAAGGTGCTCTGGTCAGATGAACTTTTTGGCCACAATGCAAAACGTTATGTTTGGCGTAAAAGCAACACAGCTCATCACCCTGAACACATCATCCCCACTGTCAAACATGGTGGTGGCAGCATCATGGTTTGAGCCTCCTTTTCTTCAGCAGGGGCAGGGAAGATGGTTAAAATTGATGGGAAGATGGATGGAGCCAAATACAGGACCATTCTGGAAGAAAATCTTTTGGAGTCTGCAAAAGACCTGAGCCTGGGACGGAGATTTATCTTCCAACAAGACAATGAACAATGATCCAAAACATAACGCAAATCTCTACAAAGGGAAATGGTTCACAACTAAACGGTATCCAGGTGTTAGAATGGCCAAGTCAAAGTCCAGACCTGAATCCAATCGCGAATCTGTGGTGAAAGAGCTGAAAACTGCTGTTCACAAACGTTCTCCATCCAACCTCACTGAGCTCCAGCTGTTTTTGCAAGGAAGAATGGGCAGAAAATTTCAGTCTGCTCGATGTGCAAAACTGATAGAGAACATACCCCCAGCGACTTGCAGCTGTAATCGCAGCAAAAGATGGCGCTTACAAAAGTATTAACGCAAGGGGGGCGAATAATTTTGCACGCCCCACTTTTCAGTTTTTTATTTCTAAAAAAAGTTTAAATATCCAACAAAATTTTCGTTCCACTTCACGATGGTTGTCCCACTTGTTGTTGATTCTTCACAAAAAATTACAATTTCTTATCTTATGTTTAAAGCCTGAAATGTGGCAAAAGGTTGTGAAAGTTTAAAAAGAGGGCCGAAATACTTTTGCAAGGCACTGTATTGTGATCGGTTTATAACATACTTCTTTTTTTTTCCTTTCTTCTTTGGTTTGTGCGTTTTGTTTCGCCGCTGACAGACAGCCCTAATACGTCTTATAATAAAATATGCAAACAACCGACTCTATGCTTATACTTGTACAGCATTTTTTTCTGTCCCACTTTGTGCGCGCTGGCTCACAGCCCTAATAAGCTTTATAATAAGGTGCATTTTACCATGCGGACGTGCTGTATTTCGGCTTATCGTGCTGTACAGCGGACTTTATGCTTTGTACTTACTATTCTGACTTTTTGGTTTCTCTTTGCGCGCTGACACAACCCTAATAAAGCCTTATATTAAATGTACTGATGAGCTGAGGCATCCTGGTTTGCTTTATGAGGCAGAGCGCACAGCGCGCACAAAACGAAAGCAAAGAATGGGCATAAACTGTATGGGATACCCGATCATATTAAAACCATGAAGTGTGCTGTGCGAGCGAGCATCTGTGAGACGAAGCACGCCAGATACATTATCCTGGCTCCCAAGATACTGTAACTCTAGCTGCTCGTGTCCCCTAAGGTAAGCTCGTTCACTGTCGTAAAATAAGTCCAACCTATACCAGAGCTTCTTTTCCCCTTTGCATCTCCTCCCACTTTTCCTCCTCCCTCAACCTCCCCCTCACCCCTCCCTCCCCTCTGCCGCCAATCTCCATCGCATCTCTTCCCCGATCATATGTACAAAACATGGAAGTGTGCTGTGACGAGCGAGCAAGTGATGCGAAAGCACGCCAGATATGTATCATGGCTTCCCAAAGATACATGTGGAACTTCTAGCTGCTAGTGTCCCTAAAGGGGTAGCCGTTTTCACGTGTCGTTAGTCGTAAAAATGAGTTCACCTATGACCAGAGCTCTTTTAAACAGACCTGAGCAGTGGGTGCATCAATGAGGAGGGCAGGGGCAAAAACTGTTGGACACGTAAACAGGTAAAAGAGTGGGTGCTCTCGGTGCTAGCCTTACGAACTACGCACCGAACCATCAACCACTTGCCCTGCTGCTGAGGGCTCTGCCAGGGGTGGGTGGAACAAACATTCACCCGGACATTCAGAATCTAGAAGCGAGAAGCCAAGCTAGCCTTACTAATGTCTGGATGCGCCCCTCTAAAACTACAATTTCCTCCGTCCGACTGGCTTACAAGCCTACACCTATCACAAATAAAATTTACACTAATGACGGAGGAAGAATAGCTAAACATGCCACACTTGGCACAGGGAACAAGCGCAGCAGAAGCCATGTTACTACAATTAATGAATTAAAGGTACTTAGCTTCCAGTGGTGTTGTGGGGTGCCGAGTGAAGATATGGTTCAGCTGCAGCCGATGGTCCAATGCAATGCTTGATTAAAGCGTTGGTGGAAAGTTAATACAAAACGTCACAAAAAACTAAGTCTCAGAAAAAAAAGAAGGTGGGAAAAGGCTGTAAATAAGTTATAAAAACACACACTACTGCAAAAGAATATGCAACTCTGGTAATTAGCTAATGGCTAATTACTGCAAACACAAGCCGGTATACCTGTAAAGTTACTAAATAATGATTAGTGCCCAAAAAACATAATCCGCCAGTACTAGAAGAAAATGATTTAGATGTTGTAAAAAGTACTATATATACACGATACAGATGCGATCGGGAATTAAAATAGTTAAAAGGTAATAAACTGCTAACAGCTAAAACAGCGTGCGTCCTGTGCAAAACCAGCGCTAGTGGATCTGGGTTGCCAGATCCTCATAATCCTCGCGTCAGCGTTCTCTCTGCATATTCATTTACCAGCCAATTTACTAGGTACACTTTGCTAGTACTGAGTTCAGAACTGCCTTCATTCTTCATGGTACAAATTTAACAAGGTCCTGGAAAAGTTCCTCAGAGATTTTGACCCGTATCTCCATGAGAGCATCTTTGAGTCGCTGCAGATTTGTCGGCTGAACATCCATGATGTGAATCTCCTGTTTCTCCACATCCCAAAGCTGTATTCTCTATTGTATTGAGATCTGGTGAGTGTTGAGCTGTTTGAGTTACAATGAACTCATTATTGTGTTCATAAACCAGCTAGAGGTGTTCTTGGGACATGGAGCATTATCTTGCTGTAAGCAGATATCAGAAGATGGTACACTTTAATCATAAAGGGTCACACATAGTCAGCAACAATACTCAGGTAGGCTGTGGGGTTTAAACGATGCTCAATTGGTATTTAGGAGCCTAAAGCCCTTACCCTCCCTCCACTTCTCTACTCCCTCATTACTCCTCTATATGAGCACATAGACATTGTTACTGCTATGTCTTTTGAACTATGATGCCGCCCTGGTGGCCATTTCGATCACTTCTCTGACGACCTCTGTAGTTTTGGCAGAACATTTCAGATAACTGTAGGCGTTCATGCAACTGGACATGTCTCGCCCCTCCTCCACCATATCGGGCTCCTGTTTATGGAGGAAAATAATATACATCCTTGTAATACAAACATTTACCACCATACAGTGATGCTTGAAAGTTTGTGAACCCTTTAAAATTTTCTATATTTCTGCATACATATGACTGCATTTCTGCATACATATACCAATCATCAGATTTTCACATAACTTCTAATAGAAGATAAAGAGAGCCCAGTTAAACAAATGAGACAAAAATATTATACTTGGTCATTTAGTTATTGAGGAAAATGACCCAATATTACATATTAGTGAGTGACAGAAGCATGTGAACCTCTAGGATTGAAATGTGAAATTAGAATCAATTGTTTTCAATCAATGGGATGACAATCAGGTGTGAGTTGGCACCCTGTTTTATTTAAAGAATAGGGATCCATCAAAGGAGATTTCTGAGGAGCTCAGAAAAAGTTGTTAATGCTCATCTGGCTGGTCGACCAACAAAGATCACTCCAAGAGCAAGGCGTGTAATAATTGGCGAGGTCACAAAGGACCCCAGGGTAACTTCTAAGCAACTGAAGGCCTCTCTCACATTGACTAATGTTAATGTTCATGAGTCCACCATCAGAAGAACACTGAACAACAATGGTGTACATGGCACGGTTGCAAGGAGAAAGCCACTGCTCTCCAAAAAGAACATTGTTGCTCGTCTGCAGTTTGCTAAAGATCACGTGGACGAGCCAGAAGGCTATTGGAAGAATGTTTTGTGGACGGATGAGACCAAAATAGAACTTTTTGGTTTAAAAGAAAAGCATTACGTTTGGAGAAAGGAAAGCACTGCATTCCAGCATAAGAACCTTATCTCATCTGTGAAACATGGTGGTGGTATCATGGTTCGGGCCTGTTTTGCTGCATCTGAGCCAGGATGGCTTCGTATATCAGAGAATTCTAAAGGAAAATATCAGGACATCTGTCTATGAACTGAATCTCAAGAGAAGGTGGGTCATGCAGCAAGACAACGACCTCAAGCACACAAGCCGTTCTACCAAAGAATGGTTACAGAAGAATAAAGTTCATGTTTTGGAATGGTCAAGTCAAAGTCCTGACCTTAATCCAATGGAAATGTTGTGGAAGGACCTGAAGCGAGCAGCTAATGTGAGGAAACCCACCAACATCCCAGAGCTGAAGCTGTTCTGTACGGAGGAATGGGCTAAAATTCCTCCAAGCCGGTGTGCAGGACGGATCAACAGCTACAGGAAACGTTTAGCTGCAGTTATTGCTGCACAGGGGGGTCACACCAGATACTGAAAGCAAAGGCTCACATACTTTTGTCACTCACTAATATGTAATATTGGATCATTTTCCTCAATAAATAAATGACCAAGTATAATATTTGTGTCTCATTTGTTTAACTGGCTTCTCTTTATCTACTTTTAGGACTTGTGTGAAAATCTGATGATGTTTTTTGTCATATTTATGCAGAAATATAGCAAATTCTAAAGGCTTCACAAACTTTCATGCACCACTGTAGGTTTGTTTATGACTTTACAGTTCAATACTGTACCAGTTGGGATCAGGTTCATGTTGTCTGCATTCTGCACCAGTAAATGATGTGCTTAGGTTTCTACCCTGCCTTAAACAGAAGGGTTTTTGTCTTTCATTGGAGATGTTCTCCTTTGGGTTGTGGGATGCTGACTGTGGTTGGCCATAGTGTTGGATATAGATAAAACCTCATTTCCTCTTTAGTTATGAAATAGTGAATAATTACATACATAAGTACTCTAGTCCTAGTAAACAGATTAACCATTAATGAAAGCCTTTCAAAAGAAACAAAAGCAAGTTACTTGCATTATTTTGCACACACCTCATGACAGTTATGTTCAGAGTACTCTGTAAAAAAGTGTTTTTTGTTTCACCAATATCAATATCAATATGTCAGATCACTATTCAGGCTTTGGGATTAGTATTTACAGTTAATCAAATGTTCAGATGGATGTGTGTTGATGTATCATCATTTCTGTTCAGGTTGTAACAGTGTAATCTAACAGTGTTTCCCAACCACTGTGCCGTCATCATCATAATCATCATCAGATGTGCCGTGGAAGATCATCCAATATCACCTGACTGGTACTCTAAGCGAGCGGCGTGTAGTTACAAGCAGAACAACTACATTCTCTTCCACTAGAGGGCAGCAAGATATTAGCTCGGTGTTCAATTAAACTCAGAAGAGTGTTTACCAGTATACCTGCCTCTCGCTCACACTAACAGAACATATACTGCCGAACTGAACTGTTTGGGGCAGTCTGCCGATTTTTATATGACTCAAAGAGCCAATCAGGAATAAGCAAGGAAATATCTTCACACTGTAAAACAAAATGAATTTTTGTGATTGGTTCAGAGATCATTTTAAAAATAGCCGTTTGGGGGGGGGCAAAGACACAATTTGGGGGGCAATGCCCCCCTCAGTCCCCCCCTAGCGCCGGCCCTGGCGGGGAACAAATCTGCTGACAAATCCGGTGCTGAAAAGCACGGAGGAAGATGGTTCAGGTGGGGAACACGCAAGGGCTGACAACTCCGGAGCGAGCGAACCACTTAACGCCGGAGCGAAGCTGCGAGCGGGCGGTAGGAGCGATAACCCGGCCGGTTCTGACCCTACGCTAACTCTATGCCCTGGATTACCTCTGAATCTCCAGATTCGTACACCGGCTGAGCCCCTAAAGCGGGTCCAGTCTACCAAAGTCCCTAACACCGACTGTTACCCAAGCAGCAGCGCGAATGAGACCCCTGAAAGTCTCTTTAACAAAAAAACGTAACTTCCCTAAGCACAGCAAACCTAGCATAGACACCACAGGATTCAGCGAAATAGTAAGGAGCGAAGGCAATGGTGCGACACCTGTCAGTTCCAAAGCGAGCTCTTAAATAGGGCCACTGACAGGTGTGTGCAATCGTGCCGTAATCAAGTAATACAGGCACGATCGCATGGTCTGAGGATCCCAACCCATAGCTGGAGCAATACTGACCTCTACTGTCAGCTTGGTGGAATACCCAGACTGCAGGAGGGGTACTACACTGCAATAGGGATCAACAGTGGCCACTAGCGGCCACTGCGTACCCCCTGACAAAAACATCATCAGATTTTCACAGAAGTCCCAAAAGTAGATAAATAGAACCCAGTTAAACAAATGAGACAAAATATTATACTTGGTCATTTATTTATTGAGGAAAATGACCCAATATTACATATTAGTGAGTGGCAAAACTATGTGAACCTCTAGGATTAGCAGTTAATTTGAGGGTGAAATTAGAGTCAGGTGTTTTCAATCAATGGGATGCCAATCAGGTGTGAGTGGGCACCCTGTTTTATTTAAAGAACAGGGAGTTATCAAAGTCTGCTCTTCACAACAGGTTTGTGGAAATGTATCATGGCACGAACCTCAGAAACAATGTTGTTGATGCTCAACAGGCTGGAACGGGTTACAAAACCTCTCTAAAGAGTTTCGACCCCACCAATCCAAAGTCAGACAGATTGTGTACAAATAGAGGAAATTCAAGACCATGTTTACCCTCCCCAGGAGTGGTCGACCAACAAAGACCAATCACTCCAAGAGCAAGGCGTGTACTAGTTGGTGTACTAGTTGGCGTGTACTAGTACTACTAGGACCAGATGGTAACTTCTAAGCAACTGAAGGCCTCTTTCACATTGACTAATGTTAATGTTCATGAGTCCACCATCAGAAGAACACTGAACAACAATGGTGTGCATGGCACGGTTGCAAGGAGAAAGCCACTGCTCTCCAAAAAGAACATTGTTGCTCGTCTGCAGTTTGCTAAAGATCACGTGGACGAGCCAGAAGGCTATTGGAAGAATGTTTTGTGGACGGATGAGACCAAAATAGAACTTTTTGGTTTAAAAGAAAAGCTTTATGTTTGGAGAAATAAAAACACTGCATTCCAGCATAAGAACCTTAACTCATCTGTGAAACATGGTGGTGGTAGTATCATGGTTTGGGCCTGTGTTGCTGCATCTGGGTCAGGGTGGCTTGCCATCATTGATGGAACAATGAATTCTGAATTACATGAGAGAATTCTAAAGGAAAATGTCAGGACATCTGTCCATGAACTGAATCTCAAGAGAAGGTGGGTCATGCAGGAAGACATAGACCCTAAGCACACAAGCCGTTCTACCAAAGAATGGTTAAAGAAGAATAAAGTTCATGTTTTGAAATGGCCAAGTCAAAGTCCTGACCTTAATCCAATGGAACTGTTGTGGAAGGACCTGAAACGAGCAGCTAATGTGAGGAAACCCACCAACATCCCAGGGCTGAAGCTGTTCTGTACGGAGGAATGGGCTAAAATTCCTCCAAGCCGGTGTGCAAGACTAATCAACAGTTTTTTATGCAGAAATATAGAAAATTCTAAAGGGTTCACAAACTGTCAAGCACCACTGTACATGATCTGGTTATGTCTGTTGCCGAGAACCGGTAATCTGAAAGTTGTGATTTCCAACTAGTAGCGCTGTGCTGGGTTTACCTACTTACAAGTGTTTTCAAAGGCCGCTGAGTCTTCAAACAATGATGCTGTTATTGACACATAATGGTCACTAGATGGTGCTGCTTGCACAATTAAAAAGATTGTATACAAGATCACTTTGCTTTCGTTTATCGCCTCTAAAGGCGATAAACGAAAGCAAACTGATCTTGTATCCAATATTTTTGCTTTGTGCAAGCAACACCATCTAGTGACCATTATTGTCAATAACAGCATCATTGTTTGACTCGGCGGTCTTCGGAAACATAGTCCAGTACCTTAACGACTAATCTACCACAGTCAGAGTTAATGTGGAGTTTGGCCAAGCAAAGAAATGAGAACTTTCATACAGCACATTATAGACCGTTTCAATGAGATAAACAATAACAGCTACAGCGCCTTTCCGTTCCTAAAGCAGTTGGCACTATTTTTATACAAAACTCTTAATAACAAAAGGAACAGCCCATACTTATTGAATCTGCTTAAAAAGCAAATAAATATAAAACAACATCTGTTGTCATTAATATCTGAGGGCAACGTTCTGGCCTTGTCAGAAATGGTGGATTAAATCTCAGAGCGGGACGCTGCTGCTGCTGCTATAAGGCTCGTCTAAAACACCGAGATTAATAAAATAAACGAAAATCTGGTTGCAGTGGTGAAGCGCAAACATAATGTGCGATTGAATCAGGGGTTTAGTGTCAGTTTACAGAGTATGTTTCTGGAATATAAGTTTATACGGAGTGTGTTTAAGACTGCATGACGTTTTCAGTTCACTTATGTAGAAGGTGTGATTCTGACAGTTTGTTCACTCGCTGCTATTTATCGTAGCGCATCGTAACTGTATTATTGCTCACACATCACTTATAAACATTTTCTCATCAAATACATTTACAGTTATGTAACACTGCTTATAAATGTACTTAATGGAGATACAAATCTGAGCTACAGATCCTGGAGATGCTCCGGATATCCAGCCTTCTTGCTTTAATCTGAGCGTTTCTCTGTGCTCTGGGTTTAGATACTGTTTTCATTTCTTAAAGCAGATTGGGACCTGACCCGAGGGACTAAAAATGCTCCTAATTTAAATATTTGCATACTCTGACTTGATCAAGCTTCCAGTCTCATAATACAAGCGCTTGATTTGTAGCTCTTTGATGGATGGGAGTCCAATCTCCTTACAGATGGTTTGTAACCTTTTCCAGTCTGGTGAGCGGCAATTGTTTTCTTTCGTTCCTACTGTGATACGCTTCCACAAATGTGTGTTGTGAAGATAAGACATTGATAGATCCCTGTTCTTTAAATACAACATTAAATCCACTCACACCTGATTGGTCATCCCATTGATTGAAAACACCTGACTCTAATTTCATTTTTTTTTTTCAAATTGACTGCTAAATTCTAGAGGTTCATATACTTTTGTCACTCACAGATATGTCATAATGATTAATTTTCCATGAATTGAATCTCAAGAGAAGGTGGGTCATGCAGCAAGACAACAACCCTAAGCACACAAACCGTTCTACCAAAGAATGGTTAAAGGAAAATAAAGTTCATGTTTTGGAATGGCCAAGTCAAAGTCCTGACCTTAATCCAATGGAAATGTTGTGGAAGGAATTGAAGCGAGCAGCTAATGTGAGGAAACCCACCAACATCCCAGAGGTCATATTTATGCAGACACAGAAAGTTCTAAAGGGTTCACAAACTTTCAAGCACCACATGTACCGGTGTTAAAAAGGGGTTCTACAATGCTCAGTCCATGGTCCTGTTCTTTTGCCAATGTATAAATGTGATATTATTAGCTGTAATTGTTGGAAGTAGTGTAAATATTTATGCTGACGATTGTATTATGTTGCAGGTGCCCATTACTTTAGTCAGTTTTAGAATCTAGTTTTTACTGACAGTGCAATAGCAACTTGGAATCCCTTAGAGAAGATACTAAAGTGCAACACAGTTTTGTTATTATACAGTTTTATTTTATATACAGTATTATAATTTTGCTTTGATTCTGGTTGTGTTAGCTGAGTGATCTATTGTTTTTTAGTTTTTTTTCCATCATTATTTGTTTTACTTGTGTTTCTTATGTTACAAACTGCTTAAGGTTGTTACTGTTTTTTTAGTCAGCTACCCCAGTTTCTACATTTAAAATCGATGGGTATCGGTATTGTATCTACCGCAGTGTATTTGTGACTTTAAATAAAAGTTGATGAATGTTCTTGAGGCGATTTAAACATGATTTAATCGTTTGTTTTAATGTGAGCTTCTGTTCCCGAGTGCTGAATCTTTTAAAACAGAAATGTTTTGAACCTGGAGGCACAGTGGTGTTGTGGTTAGCACAGTCACCTCACAGCTTCAACTGTTTTGATCCCAACCCTTGGTTCCAACTGTGTGGAGTTGGCATTTTCTCCTCATTTTCTCGTGTGTTCGGTTAATTGGTATTTTATTAGTGCCATTAGTGTGTGAGTGCATGTGCCCTTCGATGGATTGGTACCCTGACTATGGTTGTTTCTGCCTTGTGCCCTGTGTCGGCAGTTAGGCACTGGCCTTACCTTGACCCTGACTACAATTAAGTAAACCTGTGGGTCATTTAAGGGTTTTGAATTTAGAGAAGGCAATTCTCTAGGCAAATCTCATATCAATCTCCTTAACTCAACTTTACTTTCAAATAGAATGATCTCTATTTTTTATCGAGAGTTTTGCATGTCCAGTGTATTCGAGGCAATGCCACCATCTGCATTGGGACTGGGTTTGGGTTGATGTAGCGGTTAAGGCACTGGCCAGAAGGTCCCACCTCTGCTAAGCTGCCACTGTTGGGTCCTTAACCCACAACTGCATGGATTGTAAGACTATCATTTGTAAGTGGTTCTGGGTAAGTGATCTTGCTATTCGTAAAGGCTGTGGTAAAACAGCATTCCACAGTTTGAAGGATTTGGCAAGAAAAGCATGGATAATAATAAAAATAAACTCAATTGTGGATCGAAAAGCTTCATTCCCACTTTTGATATTTAATCCCAACATTCAGCATGTGGTCCAGTTGAACACTGATATTGTGGATTAGTAGTTCTTAACTCTGTTCTGTTTTAACACACGAGGCAAGTTCCACTCAATATTCTAGATAACATGTACTATCCCAAATGGATTCATCCTCCCTACATAGTGCATTACACAGGGAGTGAGGAGAATGCTGGATACACACTATGTAATAATGTTCCAGAGGCTTGTTGAATCCTTGCATGAAGAATTCAGGATGAATTTATCAGTTTGCTTCTTATTATTTAGACGTGTTCTAATGGATTCAGCAAAAGTCAGAAACCATGAGGAAGTCACTCCTGCTCTCTCACAGGTAAAAATAAATCCTATTTTGAACAATTATATGTAAATCACTGAGACTCAACATGAAAGGTGCTGGATGAAGACAGATGCTGAATGGAGCTACTGTTCTTTCACTATGTCTATTTATTGAAATGTTTTTGTACTATAGTGCTTTGGTCATTCTGTTTGTGAGGATGTGAAGACAGAGTGTTGTGGAGCTTCTGATGGAGGAACATCAACCCCTGTGGAAAAACAGAATGAAGGATTGTAAGATTGTAATAAAGGAAGAAGTTAACAATGAACACTACTGTACATTTACATTTACATTGACAGCATTTAGCAGACGCCCTTATCCAGAGCGACTTACAATTGGTAAGTAACAATGGTGCTACAAATCTGTACTAACATTATGGGAAAGTAAACCCATGCCTTTACCTTTTTGTTCATCACCTTATTTGTTTAGTTATTGTAAGTGGTGGAATATCACGTGGAGGAACATGGAAAGTTTGGGATGTCTTCCAAAATCCTCAGCAACTTCTACAGTTGTGTGATTGAGAGCCTCCTGACCAGCTGCATCACCGTGTGGTATGGCAGCACGACTGCGATGGACCGTAAGTGCTTGCAGAAAGTGGTGAAGACTGCTGAGAAGATCACCAGGACTCCACTGCCCTCTCTGCAGAGCATCTACCATCACAGAGTCCACAGGAGTGCTGCATCCATCCTAAAAGACCCCACCCACCCCCAACACGGACTGTTCACACTTCTGCCCTCAGGTCGGAGGTACAGAAGTGTCAAATGTAAAACCACCAGGTTAAAGAACTCCTTCTTCCCCACTGCCATCAGACTCTTGAACCTACCTCAGAAATAACCCTGCACTTTATCGTCTACATGCTTACAGGCCACTGCCACTTGAAACATTTGCACATTTACACATTTGCACATTTTCACTTCCTTTTTAATTGATCTGCAAACAATAGCCAGACTCCCACTGGTGGTAATAATACCCATATTATATATGGCGGTAATTTTTGTTCTACTTAATTTTGTACAAGTTATTTTGTTTTTATTATTATTATTATTATTATTATTATTGTTGTTGTTGTTGTCGTTATTGATTCATAGTATTTTTCTCTCTTTTATCTTTTTCTGTTTGGCATTCTTGGTGAGGGGCAAAAAAAGAATTTCATTGTACACGGAAACCTGTTTCCTTACTGTGCAAATGACAATAAACTCTTTGAATCTGAATCTGAATCTGAATCAAACCCTGCTCAACAGCAAAAACCAGAAACACAGAAACCTGTGATAAAGGAAGAGGATGCAGATGAAAATGACCCTGTAAGCCTGAGTTCAGACAGGGACAAAATTACTGAGAAAGGTTCTCACAGCAGTGTTTCTTATTTGTGTATGTATAATGTACATTGTAGATGGAGGATCATCAACCCCTGTGGAGCAACAGAATGGAGAAATCCAGAAAGCTGTAAAAAAGGAAGAAGCTGAAAATGAAAGCTACGTCTGTAAGACAGGTGAGACGATGTTTAAATGTTTCTGTGGTGGATTTGACTCTTGGGAAGTTAGGGATAAAAGAGATAACCAGCTCACATGGATGACGTTACCTTTCCTGATTGTGTAGGTTGATGATGTTCAGGATACTGTTTAATTTTCCAGGACTCTGCAGGATGGTTACTTGTTTCTGAAACTTGTAACCATCATACTGGAGCAGATAGTTAGACCTCATAACAAAAATGCATTTGCTGAGAACATCACTCAGCTGATGATTCAATTAACCCACTGGATCTGGTGGTAGTTTTGTCTCCAGATTACAAAGTGCACGAGTTTAATGTTTAGGGTTGTTACAGAGTTAAAATCTTCTCTCTGGAGGTCCTCTGTTCAGGAGATGCCATTGTAGAAAAAGACCTGGCTGTTTACTCAGAAATTTTCTGTTAAAATAACTTGTAATTTAAACATCATAATAGCACCACCATGAAGGGATAAGGTTTGCATGCTGGAACGAAAACAGAACACTTTTCACTTAAACCAAAAATTCTGATTTGACAAGAGAGAGGTTGCACTGCAATGGATTTGCTTTTGTAGTAATTTTTAATACTGCTCCTGCTTAACCTCAAATAATTCTTTCCTCAGTCCTATTCTCTTTACCTATGTGTTTTTGTAACCATCCTTTTTTTTTTCCTGCTCCAGAATTAAACAGTGCTTCAGAAGGTAACCTCCAGTCACACCAAAGCCTGAACAACATAGATAAACCCTATCTCTGCCTACAGTGTGGCAGGAGATTCCGTCAACCTTATCTTCTAAAGGTTCACCACCAGATGCACACAGGAGAGAAACCCTATCAGTGTACAGAGTGCGGGAAGAGGTTTACTCAAAGTGGTGTGCTCAAAAAACACTCCCAAATCCACACTGGAGAAAAAACGTATCAGTGCTCCCAGTGTGGAAAGAGTTTCAGTCATAGTGGTAGTCTCAAAAAACACTTCCAGATCCACACTGGAGAGAAACCGTGTCAGTGTTCAGAGTGCGGGAAAAGCTTTAGTGAACATCAGCTTTTAAAATTCCACCAGCACGGTCACACTAAAGAAAAACTGTATCAGTGCTCGCAATGTGGGAGGGGTTTTATTCGAAGTGGTAGTCTCAAAAGACGCTACCAAATCCACACTGGAGAGAAACCCTACCGGTGTTTGGAGTGTGGGAAGAGCTTTACTGAACATCATGAGATAAATATTCACCAGTATATTTACACTATATCAATGCTCGCAATGTGGGACGGGTTTTAAACAAAGTCGTCATCTAAAAAACACTACAAGATCCACACTAGAGAGAAACCCTACCAGTGTTTGGAGTGTGGGAAAAGCTTTAGTGAACGTCATCTTCTAAAGTTTCACCAGCGCATTCACACTGGAGAAAAACCGTATCAGTGCTCACAGTGTGGGAGGAGGTTTACTAAACATGATAGTCTCACGAAACACCAGCAAATTTATATTGGAGACCTAGTACTGCCAACCAAACCCATAGAGTGCCCACAGTCTCCCTAATCCCCCTATTTTTTATCAGTATGTAACCTGTGTATGATGAAATTAGACTCGAGAGCTTTATAGTTTTGTCCAGGTAGCCTACAGCACTTATTAATTGTAAACATGATTGGTCTTATTTATTATTTAGTACTTTATAGTGTCCAATGTCCGCTGAAGAAAACAGCCCCAGAATATAATGTTGTCTCCACCATGCATCACAGTAGGCCTGTTTTGGGTGATGTGTTGTGTTTGTTTCTTCAAGAAGTGCAAATGAGACACTGTGGCACTTTTTCCGAAGAGATTTCTTACCTGACCTCATGCAGTACAGGCCAGCTTTGTGTTAAAATCCCTTGTGGGATTGAACAACCAGTCTCAGCCATACCCTTGTCAAACGTGTAAGTCCTTTAGAGTGGCTAATGGTTTCTTGTTAGCAGGATTTGTTGAATTTGTCCAAATCCTCATACTATCACCACCATGTTTAACAGATGGGATAAGGTTGTCGATTCCTCAATTCCTTTGTGACCTTGTGGACCATTACACACCTTGCTCTTGGAGTGATCTTTGTTGGCTGAGCACTGTTGGGAAGAGTAACAATGGACTTGATTTTCTTCCGTTTGTACACAATCTCTCCTAGTAATGATGAAGTCACTTCCTGTGCTTATGAATATTTGTTTTAAATGGTCTATACATAATTTTAATAAGGTGTACCTGTATATCTGTTATATTTGTGTCTATAAAGACTATAAGTATCTCACTCTAGTTTTTCTATTGCTGCAACACACACAGAAATACACTGTAATTACACACAAGCTATCAGGACATTAATCTCTTACACACTCACAACAGAGTAAAACAGAGGCCTTTTCACACCGAGTCCGTTTTTTAGTCCGACTCAACCTGAAAGAGACATGATGATAAATTAACACAATGCAATCTGACCAGAGGGTGGCCTAAAGATGGGCAGCAAATTTGTCAACAAATGTCTGAGAAAATTATTGAAGTTTGAGCTGAGTTGTCAGAGCTGAGCAACTTTTGTCTGTTAGATCAGTGTTTCCCAATCTTTTTGAGCCACAGCACATATTTCCCGTTAAAAAATCACAAGGCACACCATCAAAAAAAAATATCACAAAAAGTGTATTTATTAAAATATAATAAATCTAATCTCAATTTACTCAATTTATTTTTTTTGTGTGAAATGTGGGTCTGTTTAGTTGAACACAGAGCTGATATCTTACTGCCCTATAGTGGAAGAGAATGTAATTGTTCTGCTTGCAACTACACGCCGCTTGCTTAGAGAACCAATCAGGTGATATTGGATGATCTTACACGGCACACCTGATGATGATGATGATGATGATGACAGCACAGTGGTTGGGAAACACTGTTAGATTATTAGATTAACACTGTTTGCTAATCCCAAACACTGAATAGTGATCTGATATAAGGATTTAGCAGGTATATTGATATTGGTGAAACAAAAAACACTTTTTTACAGAGTACTCTGAACATAACTGTCATGAGGTGTGTGCAAAATAATGCAAATAACTTGCTTTTGTTTCTTTTGAAAGGCTTTCATTAATGGTTAGTCTATTTATTAGAACTAGAGTACAGTTATATGTAATTATTCACTAATTCACAACTAAAGAGGAAATGAGGTTTTATCTATAACCAACACTATGGCCAACTGCAGTCAGCATCCCACAACCCCAAGGAGAACACCTCCAACGAAAGACAAAAACACTTCTGTTTAAGGCAGGGTGGAACCTAAGCACATCATTTACTGGGGCAGAATGCAGACAACATGAACCTGATCCCGACTGGTATAGTATTGAACTGTAAAGTCCTAAACAAACCTACAGTGGTGTTTGAAAGTTTGTGAACCCTTTAGAATTTGCTATAATTCTGCATAAATATGACCTAAATCATGATCATATTTTCACACAAGTCCTAAATGTAGATAAAGAGAACCCAGTTAAACAAATGAGACAAAATATTATACTTGGTCATTTATTTATTGAGGAAAATGATCCAATATTACATATTAGTGAGTGGCAAAAGTATGTGAGCCTTTCAGTATCAGGTGTGACCCCCCTGTGCAGCAATAACTGCAGATAAACATTTCCTGTAGCTGTTGATCAGTCCTACACACCAGCTTGGAGGAATTTTAGCCCATTCCTCCGTACAGAACAGCTTCAGCTCTGGGATGTTGGTGGGTTTCCTCACATTAGCTGCTCGCTTCAGGTCCTTCCACAACATTTTCATTGGATTAAGGTCAGGACTTTGACTTAGCCATTCCAAAACATGAACTTTATTCTTCTTTAAACATTCTTTGGTAGAACGGCTTGTGTGCTTAGAGTCGCTGTCTGGCTGCATGACCCACCTTCTCTTGAGATTCAGTTCATGGACAGATGTCCTGATATTTTCCTTTAGAATTCTCTGATATATGAAGCCATCCCGGCCCAGATGCAGCAAAACAGGCTGATGATACTACCACCACCATGTTTCACAGATAGGATAAGGTTCTTATGCTGGAATGCAGTGTTTTCCTTTCTCTTTGGTTTTTTAACTTTTTCCAGCCAGATGAGCATCAACAACTTTTTCTGAGCTCCTCAAAAATTTCTTTTGATAGACCCCTATTCTTTAAATAAAACAGGGTGCCAACTCACACCTGATTGTCATCCCATTGATTGAAAACAATTAATTTCACCTTTCAATCCTAGAGGTTCACATGCTTCTGTCACTCACTAATATGTAATATTGGGTCATTTTCCTCAATAACTAAATGACCAAGTATAATATTTTTGTCTCATTTGTTTAACTGGGTTCTCTTTATCTTCTATTAGAAGTTATGTGAAAATCTGATGATCAGTTAGTCAAATGTATGCAGAAATATAGAAAATTTTAAACGGTTCACAACCTGCCAAAGCATCTCTGTATGGTGGTAAATGTTTGTATTACAAGGATGTATATTATTTTCCTCCATAAACAGGAGCCTGATATGGTGGAGGAGGGGCGAGACATGTCCAGTCGCATGAACGCCTACAGTTATTTGAAATGTTCTGCCAAAACTACAGAGGGCGTCATAGAAGTGATCGAAATGGCCACCAGGGTGGCACTATAGTTCAAAAGACATAGCAGTAACAATGTCTTTGTTCTGAGCTCAGTACTAGCAGAGTGTACCTAGTAAATTGGCTGGTAAAGGAATATGCAGAGAGAACGCTGACGCGAGGATTGTGAGGATCTGGCAACCCAGATCCACTAGCGCCGGTTTTGCACAGGACGCACGCTGTTTTAGCTGTTAGCAGTTTATTGCCTTTTAACTATTTTAATTCCCGATCGCATCTGTATCACATATATAGTAAGTTTTACAACATCTAAATCATTTTCTTCTAGTACCGGCGGATTATATTTTTGCGCACTAATCATTATTTGGTAACTTTACAGGTATACTTGCTTGTGTTTGCAGTAATTAGCCATTAGCTAATTACCAGAGTTGCATCTTCTTTTGCAGTAGTGTGTGTTTTTATAACTTTTTTACAGCCTTTTCCCACCTTCTTTTTTTTTTCTGAGACTTAGTTTTTTGTGACGTTTTGTATTAACTTTCCACCAACACTTTAATCAAGCATTGCATTGGACCATCGGCTGAACCATATCTTCACTCGACACCCCACAACACCACTTAATTACCTTTATTTCATTAATTGTTCCATCCATGGCTTCTGCTGCGCTTGTTCCCTGTGCCGAGTGTGGCATGTTTAGCTATTCTTCCTCCGTCATTAGTGTAAATTTTATTTGTGATAGGTGTAGGCTTGTAGCCAGTCTGACGGAGAAGATTGTAGTTTTAGAGGTGCGCATCCAGACATTAGAGAAGGCTAGCTCAGCTCCTAGCTTAGCAGATCTGGATGCCACAGGTGAAGTTAGTGCCCCCACCCCGGCAGAGCCCTCGCAGCAGGGCAAGTGGGTGATGGTTCGGCGACGTAGTCGTAAGGCTAGTCCACGAGAGCATCACTCTTTACCTGTTCACAGGTTTACTCTCCTCAGTGATGCACCCACTGAGCAGCCTGTTGAAAGAGCTCTGGTCATAGGTGACTCTAGTTTACGACACGTGAAACTAGCTACCCCTTTAGGGACACCAGCAGCTAGAGTTACCTGTATCCTGGGAGCCAGAGTGCCGGACATTGTAAGGAGACTTAGGGTGTACTCACACTGAGCGCAGTTGCCTGATCTGGGCCAGAGCACGAATGGGGAGGGGGGATAAACGTGCTCTGGCCCGCACTCACACAAGTCTCACTCAGAAACGCACTCTGGCGTGCTTTCGTCATCACCATGCACGCTCGCACAGCACACTTCATGGTTGTACATATGATCGGGTAATCGCATACGTTTATGCCGTTCTTTGCTTTCGTTTTGTGCGCGCTGTGCAGCTGCCTCTGTAAGCACCAGATGCCGAAAAATAGTTCATCATCAGTACATTTATTATAAGGCTTATTAGGGCTGTGTCAGCGCGCAAAGAGAAACAAAAGTCACATAGTAAGTACAAGCATAAAGTCCGCTGTACAGCACGATAAGACGAAATACAGCGTGTCGCATGGTAAATGCACCTTATTATAAGGCTTATTAAGGCTGTGAGCCAGCGCGCACTAAGTGAAAGAAAAAGCCATGTACAAGTATAAGCATAGAGTCCGGTGTGCATCATGAGAAGCCGGAACACAGTGCGTTGCATAATCAATGCATATTTATTATAAGACATATTAGGACGGTCTGTCAGCATGAACAAAACGAAACCAAAGAAAGGCACAGAAGTATGTTATAACTCGATCACATACAGTGCCTTGCAAAAGTATTCGGCCCCCTTGAACTTTTCAACCTTTTGCCACATTTCAGGCTTCAAACATAAAGATATGAAATTGTAATTTTTTGTGAAGAATCAACAACAAGTGGGACACAATCGTGAAGTGGAACGAAATTTATTGGATATTTTAAACTTTTTTTTTAGAAATAAAAAAACTGAAAAGTGGGGCGTGCAAAATTATTCGGCCCCCTTGCATTAATACTTTGTAGCGCCATCTTTTGCTGCGATTACAGCTGCAAGTCGCTTGGGGTATGTCTCTATCAGTTTTGCACATCGAGAGAATGAAATTTCTGCATATTCTTCCTTGCAAAACAGCTCGAGCTCAGTGAGGTTGGATGGAGAGCGTTTGTGAACAGCAGTTT
>JAJAGP010005056.1:0-38559 GCA_025084515.1 Ancistrus triradiatus
CTGTAATCATACTTTAGATCTAATATTAACATTTGGTATCAATATAGACAACATTGATGTTTTCCCTCAAAGTGATTCGATTTCAGATCACTATCTTTTAGTATTTGAGCTATCTCTAATAAATAAAATCCTTCTGCCTCATTATCACACCAAGCGCACTATCACATCTGCTACTCCAGCTGCGTTTATTAAAAACCTACCAGACTTGAAATTTAATACACCTACGGAGATCAATCATCTTGAGTGTGTACATGACCAATTAGAATGTGTACTTGGCTCAACCCTGGACACGACTGCTCCTGCTAGGGTCAAATGCATTAGGGAAAAAAGGCTAGCACCATGGTATAATGACATTTTATTCGAACTTTGACTCCATGACTTTAGTTTCGTCCTTAGATTTATCATCTACGCTGCCCAAGGAGGTTGGGTTCCTTTTTGAGTCTTGGTCCTGCCAAGGTTTCTTCCTATAACACTCAGGGAGTTTTTCCTTGCCACTGTCGCCCTAGGCTTGCTCAATTTGGGATTGGACGTAGTTATTAGGAGATAATCTAAACTTGTAAAGTTGCTTTGAGACCATGCTCCATTGTAAAAAGCGCTATATAAATAAATCTGACTTGACTTGACTTAAAATGATTTTGGTTCGAGATTTGCTGGAGATGAGACTCACCAGGTTCTGTAATCTGTTATTTTTAGAAGGACAGCTATAATTGTTGGAGGCGTTTTGGCCGTTTTTATGTGAATCACGCTCCTCCATGATGAGGGCGAGTCCAAAATATGAGATATTTATGTTATTTCCATGCTAACAAATGCGTTCCAGTCGCCCCCAACAAGCTTAACGACTGTCGTTTTTACCCAAAGGTATAACCCTACTTGCAGAAATACAGAAATTCATCCAAAGTATAGGAATCATGTGTTGCAGTACCAAGCATGCCTCCTTCTATTATAAGCATACTGATAGGGTAAAACCTCCCTCTAGCGGACAGCATGAGTTACTACAGTTGTATTAATGGAACGTACACATGTATGACTTTCTAAAAACGTAGTGCGTTTAGGACCCAGTGGTGTTACTGCGCGATCGCACCATTCTACTTTCGCCAGTGATCCAGAGAGGGGTCTGGCTGCAGACATGCACTCTCAGCCCCAAATGCACTGCCAGACTTTCATGACGTCAGTGCAGTGCCAGACAAGAGGAGGAAATACTAGCGTTTGTTGACCTTTATTGAAGAAGAGAAAGGAATACGGTAGCAGTACGTGGATCATTCGTAATATTTGTTTGTGAATAATGAGATGTTTAGACAGCGATGTTTTAGCGCCTGTGTTTGTCACTGTACGCATTTGCTTTGTTGATTGAATGTTAGATTCGCTCATTTTGATCGTGTTCTTAATAATAACGTTTTGTTGATGATGTCTAGATAGCCGTTAGCTAGCTGGCTAACGTAAGCGTTTCAGATGTCTTGTTGGATTGACTGATAAATACGTCACTAAAACAGGCTTTTTCTCCGTTAAATTTTTGCAGTAGTAACTTTTCTCAACAGCGAATTTCTGCACTTAGACAAGTGTGTCCTTTATTCAGCCAACAACGATACTGAACTAACAGATAAATGGAAAGTTCTTTGTTGTTAATGCTGTGATACACTGTTTGCTTGTTTTTTCCTGTTTGCTTTTAAAGATGCATCAGTCAATATTTAGTGCAGATTGTAAATGTTCAGTGTGAGCTAAAGTGGGACTTAGTATATTTTATATTCATTACATTTAAAGTGATATACTGTATGTAAAGGGCTTTGTTGTTTTACTTTTGACCAAAATGGCTTATAGCTCAAGAAAATACAGAAATCCAGTATCTCAAATTATTAGAACATTTCATGTGATCATACAGAAAAGAATGTACGATACAGACATGTCCAACTTCTTACGAGTACTTTAATTTGTACACTCAGTATTTGGTTGGACCTTTTTACCATGAATTACTGCATCAGTGCAGCATGGCATGGAGCCAATCAGCCTGTGGCACTGCTGTGAGATGTTATTAAAGCTTAGGTTGCTGTGATAGTGCTGTTGATAGTGGCCTTCAGCTCATTTGTATTGCTGGGTCAGTGTTTCTTATATTTCTCTTGACAATACTCCAAAGTCTGTCTATGGGGTTCAGATCCAGAGAGCTGAACAACCAACCAAGCACAGTAATATCATGGTCAGCAGATTGTTTGGTGGTACTTTTGGCACTGTGGGCAGGTGCTAACTCCTGCTGGAAAAGGAAATCTCCTGGTAGATGGCTGCATTGACTTTGAACTTGATGAAACCTACACCAGTGGATGACATGGCCTTCCACACCATCACAGACTGAGGACACTCAGACATTTATAATAATTTCCAATATATGCACAAATGTAGAGAATAGTGTGGAGGCTACATTAAGAGTACAGTTTTAGACAGAGCTCAAAATCTTTTACTCTGCAATTTATTCATATTTGTGCAGAATGAAGTAAATCACATGTAACATAAAATCTATACAAGGTTATATAGGAAAATTAGAATGTATGGAAGCTTAACTTTGTACTGTTGATATAATGAAATTCAATAATGATAACTGAATGAAATTAAAACTACCTTAAGCATATCGTCAGATTCAGATTTATTTGTCACATGCACAATTATACAAGGCACTTGTGAACTTGCAGTGAAATGTTTCTAACGACTGTCCAGTATCTGTGCTGTAGTTTGATGAGAAAAACAACAAAACGTGTTGTGATTTTATATATAAGTATACACTTTAAGTTCTTACAAACTTTTTTTCCCCCCACAGGGGGAAATTATCTAACATAATTAACGTAATTATCTAATTACGGAGCCCCTGAAGTATCAAGGTGAGAAAAAACACGTTTGTAAGAACTTAAATTGTTCCTTCAAGTTAATATTCTGTTCCCTTGAATTGTCTGTTCTGGGGCATAACATGCAGGACCCACAGACTGTATACAGTCTACGGTCTAACCGCTATGCATGTAATCCTGTCCAGTAGGTGGCGATAATGCACCAATACAGTATGCCAATCACCATCAACCCAAAAGAAGAAGAATATGAAATAGATCGCGATCATACGAGTAATATATGATATTATTGTATTATTACATTATTAATATATTACGTATATTGTATCAGTCTATGGGTGTGATTTCAGACATTCCCTCAGGCTCGGCGCTGCTATATCAGTGATGAGACGTGCCGAAACTGCGTTTACCTTAGTGGCTAAAGTTTCACTTTATACTCAGTTATGTTATGTCTTTATTTTTAACTTGTTTCATGTCTTTATTGATAAAATAAAACCGTTCTGCCACGCTTACTGCGTTTGTGTCTGAGGGTGCACGTGACGTCACCGCGGTTGAGAGTGCATGGCTGCAGCCAGACAATAGGCTCTATGCACGCTTGTCTTCCGGGTTCTCTTATACCGGCAGACTAACTTCCGGTTTTAAATGCCGGACACTGAACACGTATCGTTAAAACACATTATCTTATTATTAATACTATTAATAATCCTAATAATCAAGTCAAAGTCAAAGTGAACTTTATTGTCATTCAGACTATACAGCAGGGAGTGTACATCTGAACGAAATTGCGTTTCTCCAGTCTCCGATGTGCAAGAATAACAAGGGTGTAGAGACGAGAGACACACACATACGCTCATATATACAGTACATATATACTCATAAATAGAGGAAAAACAAAGAATAATAATAAAGATACAACAATGTACACAACACATATAAACATATATACACATGTGCATAAGCACACATACACGATTAAAATATTGGGGTATATATACACGTATTTACACACGTGGTATACAGGTATGTACACCTGTGTGTGTGTTGTGTGTGTGTATGTATATGTAATATATATATATATAGATATATATATATATATATATATATATATATAGATATATTATGTGCAATAGCATATATATATATAATATTATATATATATAGTATATAGAGTATATATATATATAATATATATATATACGTATATGTGTATATATAATTGCACATTGAATAAGAAATGAATGCTATTGCCACAATTTTCACAGTATGTATTACTTATAATGTATTATAAATGTATTACGTAATGATTTGGAGGGGACACAAAGTCTCCTTAGTCACGTCACAATGGCTGTTCAGGCTGTAGAGTTTCATACCCTTGCGACTAAGCTCACGTCATTTTCATTCTCAGTTCATGTCTAAAGCAGTGAAATGGACACTACAGACCTTTGTGTGTTTGGTGATTTGAATGTTATCCCTCTTGATGTTGACAAGAAATTTCTTTCTGATCTCCTCATCCAGCGGAAACGAATGAAAACTCACAAGAGAGTTGTACCTTGCTGACACCGAACACAAACGGGACAGAGCAATGTTCTGATGCCCCTCGTTCTTGTTTTTGAAATCGCAAAACGTTATTCCTCATTATGCGAATGTAAATCTCTGTATTCCCAGCACTTCAGAACTTTCTTTACAGTCGCCTATGCTGACCGGAAGCTGGAATGCCGGTATAAAGACTAACGGAAACGCGTCACGGACTCTCAGTGCTTAGAGCCTATTGGGGAGATCCACGGTTACGTAATGTTTTCATCTCTTGAAAGGATGAACAGTAGAAGAGTTTCACACATTTAAGCATGTGCTATAGAAACACGTTAGTGAGCGAGTTAATTGGGACTGTTTGGTTAGCTTAGCCTGTTAGCGTAGCTCTGTGTGCTGTTTTCCTGTGAGTGTTTGTGCCTCAGCTGCTCTGCACGCTTTTATTTATTACGGTCGATGAATTCTTTATTCCTCATTAAGTAATAACGTACTATTATGGAACCGTATAAGACGGTTGTTTTTTTTTTCCAGTGACTAAAATAAAGTCTCGCGATATTTATGTGTAAAGCAAGTCGGGAGGGATGGAGTGACTGTAATCTCGCGATACTTCCCGCGGTATAAATAAATTCTTAATTTTTATGCAGCGTTAAAGACCAGCTGTAAGAGAAATAAGATGAGCTAAATATAGTTAAATGTATAAGATAAATGAAAGCGTTTGAACAGGTTCTTCTAGTGAAGGTGACTTCTCCATTAAGTAGCAGCTAGCGATTAGACAACGAATTGGGACACGGCCCTAATCGGAACTGCGTTTTACTTCCCTCTGCCGGACACCATGAATTACTACAGTTCTGTTAATTTGTTATCCGAAAGGCTTATTTTTCTTCTTCTACTTCTTATTATTATTCCACGTTTTTGTCCGGTTTTCAATTTGGCCAATCATAACTCAGTCAGTTTTTGACATAGGGCTAAGTAATTTGGCAGGCTTGGTCCCGGGTGCAATCTGAGGTGACATGTGATACCCATTGGGCCCCTGTAGACCCCAGCTGGGCACTGGGGCCCCTTGGGGGGCCAATGACTGTAACTCAGTCAGTTTTCAACCTACGGCCACGAAATTTGGCAAGCTTGATCCCGGGTGCAATCTGAGGTGACGTGATGCCCATGGGGCCCTTATGGACCCCGGGTGGGCACTGGGGCCCCTTGGGGGGCCAATGACTGTAACTCAGTCAGGTTTTGACCTACAGCCACGAAATTCGGCAACCTTGGTCCCGGGTGCAATGTGAGGTGACATGTGATGCCCATGGGACCCATTAGGTAGGCTCAGGGTCGACCATTGCAAGTGGCAATCACACTCACATTTTCTTCAGGAAATGCACCTCTCTAGTTATATCTATATCAGCGTCACTTTTTTCGGGTTTTAAAACTTTTCATGACCCCCCCTTTATGTACAGTTAAAAGTTAAAACACGTGCAAATTATAGATGTAATTAAGTTGATCGGGACATTATCGCGCGTCAGCCAGCTTTGTGAATTAAAAGCTGTATGAGTTCCGCTCTGTTTTCCTCTGTATGCTGTTTGTGTCTCAGCTGCACTGCCCGCTTTTATTTGTTACGGTGTATGAATTCTTTACTTATCGTTAAGTAGTAACGTACTGTTATGGAACAATATGAGACACTTGTTTCTTGTCGAATACAATAAAGTATGGCGTAAAAGTATTTTATAGTAAAAGAAGTTCGCAGGGATGGATTGACTGTAATCTCGCGATATTAACCGCAATGTGGACTCGTTATTGTTTTTATGCCGCGTTCAAGAGCTGTGAAATGAGAAATGAGATGAGCTAAATATAGTTAAAAGTATAAGATAAATAATTTGAGCAGGTTCTTACCTGTGTGTGTGTGTGTGTGTGTGTGTGTGTGTGTGTATGTATGTATGTATTTTGCTTTAGGGGCGGTGTTGCTGTGGGACGTTCAGGTAGTGACTCTGTACCGCGGCCGGTATGCGACGGCTCGGCGGTCCAGTTCGGTTCCTCAGCTGCAGTGTGTGGGAGGATCTGCAGGATGTTCGGCCTCCGTCCCGGGCGTGGTCCAGTGGCAGAACCGAGGCTGGGGCGGTGTGGACATGCAAGTCCGTAATAACATAAGTAACGTAAGTGTCTGGAGCCTGACTGTGGTCGTTTGGGTAAGGGTTCCTCATGTGGTCTCTGTACGGTGGGAGCGTAAGGCCGACATGGAGAACTGGTTCCGTTTCGGGAGGGTGGAGGTCTCCTGCGAGGGCTACCACGGCCCAGATGACCAAAGGTCAGGAACGTCAGAGCGTCCGCTCTGGGGGCGGTTCGGGCGGTGTAATAGGAAATGTGAAATTACTGTGTACGTGGCATTCCTTGACAGGTGTCAATCTAACAAAGATGTTTTTCTTATACAAGTTGCTCTTTCTGAGTCCTGGTCACTCAAGGATGGTACCAGATGTTCTTTGCCTCCTAGACATCACAGGGTCAACCTTGGAGCCCTGCTCCACAATTATACAATGCCCTGAACCACTCCACGCTCACTCGTCCCCCCACGCTCACTCATCGTAGCAGGGGACTACTCCTTCTTAGAACCATGTATAACTATCATCTTTTGTCAATAAACTTTAGATGAGTAACGATACAACCCTGGTCTTGTAAGCGAGGTATATTCGCCACTTTTCCACCACAATTTGGCACCCCAGATGGGACTGTTTGTCCAGGTTTGACCAGAGCAGAGGATGAGCTTCGGGGACGCCCGGAGAATGTTAAAATTATCTTCACTCCTGTACCTTGCTGTTTCAGAGAGGAGGAAAGCTCGAATGCTGTATCTGTGTCTGTTTGGTGCTCAGTCCTAAGGTAGTGGATATGCATTTGCATCTAGTAAATTTTTTTTCTGTTCGTGGTCAGAACTGCAGAATATTCCCAAAGTCGTAGTCAATGGGGACTACGGACTCAGGTTCGTTCCTCAATCTGAGGTTTGAGGGTTTTAACCTAGGATTTTTCGGAAAAAAACCTGGATCTAGCCTTACAGGGTTTAGATACAGTGGGGCAAAAAAGTATTTAGCCAGCCGCTGATTGTGCAAGTTCTCCTACTTAGAAAGATGAGAGAGGTCTGTAATTTCATCGTAGAGAGTGTGGTTTCCCTGAGAAGTGCAGCTTTAGTCTAAGACAGTTGGATCAGCTTAAAAAGGCCCTGGAACAAAAAGATGTAGAATTTAGAAGGCAGGCTAGGGTTAAATTTAAATTGAAAAAGTAAAAAAGTCGCTAGACATGGTGTGCATGATGTGGTCAGCTAAAAGTTGGAGGGCTTTCTCTGACTGGTACACTGAAGCGCTGACAAGGGACAGAAAAAACAATGGGGGGGGGGGCTCACCGCCTCTTCAGTGGGTTAAGTTTAAGGGTGGATCCCCGACCTGGTCTTCGCTCTCCGAGACAGAGACTGTCACCACAGCGGGAAGTGCGTGAACCACAGAAGGAGGGAGGAGCTTCAGCTGACGAACCCGAAACTGGCCAATCTGCCCCACCAGAAGAAATGCTCCCACCAACCCCCCACAGCCCTGGCTCTGACAAAGAGGAAGGCAAGGCACCAGTGACTTTTCTTCACCCCACCACCTCAAGAGCGGGCAAACGTACAGAGGCAGACAATTCACCGACACCACCAAACAACATCTTCAAGGGCCAGATCTGAGCCTCGTCAACCCAAAGGAGAAGAACACTCAACGGCAATGCCTATGATGGAAGTGTCTGGACCAGAAGGTGTCATCTTGGTTCATTGTCCGTGGACCGCTACAGACATCAAGGAAGCTATGACTCAACTGCCCGACCTGAGGGGTTGTGGGGGGTAAGAAGTTTGGTGATGAACTACTGGTCTTCTGCAAGGAATTCAGACCAACTACTACAGAGCTCAAACGCCTCCTCATGGCGTGGATGGGCAATGAACGGTCCAGAGTGTCAACCAAAGTAGGGGAAGGTGATGTAAGAATGATAACCACCGACTGGACTGACGAGAGTAACAGCCAACGAGTCCAACGAGTGACAACGTTTTGAAGTGCGCTTGGATATGTCAAAGATTGCTGCAAGTAACCAAGAAGAAAATGAGTCAGTGAGCAACTATCTGGTGCGTTTCACCGAGATCCACAGTGCAAACGGTGGACTTGACAAGCCAGATGACATCACCCAGGCAACTTTGACGGCATAGGAAGCACATCTGAGAAACAGTTTCCTGATTGGACTGAGGCCAGAGATCCAGAATATGATCAAGAACACTTGTATCTCCTGGGACTCTGGGAAACTGGGCCTCATTGAAGCACATGCACTACACACTACAAGAGTGATAAGAAAAATGACGCAGCTGAACGACGGGGAAAGAGGTGGAGGGAGAGGAACAGCGGCAGCGAGGGCCGCACAACCCTGGTGCGCTGAAACAGTGTGTGTTTCACCTGTGGGAAACCTGGACATCTTTCAAAGGCCATGCCAAAAATGTGGTGTGTTACAGTGGTGTGTTACAACTGTGGGAAAAGTGGACTTATTGCAAGAACTGTCAAACTAAGGATAGAGTGGTCAAGGCAGACTAGGGGGCCAAAGGAGGGAGGCACCAGCCAGTTATCAAACAGTGAGTTTAAACCTGTCCACACACATGCAGCTAATTGTAGCAAGTATGCTCGATGTACTCAATTAATTAAATATGACAGGTTTCCATTTTCTGAGTTGCCAAGTATCCCTCTGACTGTACATGGAAAAGAGCTTATTTTCCTTGTAGCCTCAGGCGCCACACATTCTTGCAACAATCACAGTTTTCAAGCCCAATTACCATTAGTCCACGTAGCATCTACATAGTTAGTGCTTCGGGGGTAGCCACTCTTGAGAACTTGAATGTATCGCCCAGACAGGTCACAGGTTTCTGCATCTGTTCCTAATGTCAAAAGTTTGCCCAGTAATTTGATGGGTAGTGATCTGATGTGCATTATGGGCATTACTCTTAAGTCAATGTGTGATGGAATTGTAGTGTCAGATGGATTTGAGGAGACGGACACTACATGGAGGTGTCTAAAATACAGTCCAAACATTCTATTGTACTGCTTTGAATGGAGTTTGTGTACTGATGCAGTGACCAAGACCTGTGAGCTTCTTATCGAGAAGGCTAAAGCAGTAGTAACAACGGGACCAAGTGACTTTGTTACCACAGGAGTTGCATTGCACGGCCTGTGTACATGAGGGGCAAGATAAAAAATATGAAACGTTGTGGTTTGATGACAAACGGGTACCCGAAAACATCTTCATTAAACATTTATACTGGTCTGGGACCCCAGCAGCCTGTTCAGTCGGGCTGAAAGCATGCTCGGGGAAGTGTTTGGTTGTGAATGGCGACCAATGGCACTTAGGTTGTTGTCAATCTGACATTTTTCGTGTAGCATTGTCAGTTCCTCACGTGCCATTGGCAAAACCTGAAGATGGCACGTGGAAGGGTGTTAGTCACTGGTTGGTGTCAGTCTTGCAGGTTTCACCAACCTTCTGGGTTCCCACTGTGGATCCCAGAACGTTGGTCCTACCTCACACGGGCGTGTTTAGGCAAACGTTATCAGTCGCCGCCCTTGTGATGAGGACTGCTCGACTGGCAGAACCAAATGAGAAGGCATGGTCGTTTGTACCACGAGACATGGGTTCTGTGTGCGACGTGTTGTTGTCAGTGACACCGACTAACATTCATCCTGCTCTGTCAGCAGTTCCTGAATGCTTATGGCCCAATGGGAAACATGATGTTGGACGGGTGAAGGGAGCGGAACCAGTGCGCATCAAGCCAAAATCTGACTATCGCCTATTTCAGGCCCAGTTCCCATTGAAACCTGAAGCTGTAAAAGGTATGACACCTGTGTTTGAGTCATTACTGAAGGCAGGAGTAATGGTCCCATGCCCAGATTCACCAGTGCGAACCCTGATTTTCCCAGTAAAAAAAAGCTAGGAAGCCACCAGAGCCTGATGATTGGAGATTTGTTCAAGATCTGCAGGCAGTGAATGCAGCAGTGGTGCCCAGAGCACCTGATGTGCCAAACCCATACACAATTCTCAACCAGGTGCCACCAGAGAGCAAGTGATTCTCTGTTGTAGATATGGCAAATGCTTTTTTTAGTGTACCTGTCCATCCAGACAGCCAATTTTGGTTTGCTTTCAATTTCGATGGTAAGACCTACACATTAACGAGATTATGCCAAGGGTACTGCGAGTCTCCAACCATCTACAATCAGGTTCTAAGGGATAGTTTGAGCTCATTACAATTGTCCTCTGGTACCGCCCTTGTGCAGTAGGTAGACGACCTAATGGTCTGTTCGCCTGCTGAAGCCCAATGCATCACAGACACTGTGATGCTCTTACAACACCTCGCAAGTGAGGGTCACAAGGCTAGCCTTTCGAAACTGCAGTTCTGTGCAAAGAACGTGCATTTTCTACGTCATGACATTTCTGCACAAGGCAAGACCATATCACCAAGCAGAGTGTTGGCCGTTCAAAAATTCCAAAACCAATCACTAGAAAGCAGTTCTTGTCATTTTTGGGTATGTGCTTGTATTGCAGAACGTTCATTCAGAATGATTCAATTCTGGAAGCACCATTAAGGGCTGTTGCCCATGGAGAAGGCCTAAATGCACATGATAACGTTACATGGACAACAGATGCCAGCGAAGCTTTCAATGACCTGAAGATAGCTTTACAGTCCACTCCAACCTTAGGACTTCCTGACCCAATGAGGCCATTTGTTCAGACGGTCGACAAGAAAAAAGGTTGTATGGTGTGTGTGCGGCTGCAGAAACATTGTGACAGACTCCGACCAGTCACATTTTTTTTTTGCTAAATTGGACCCTGTTGCTGCAGGACTACCTGTTTGCCTCAGGGCTGTGGCTGCAGCTGAGAAAGCTGTAGTTACATCATGTGATCTAGTAGGGTATGCTGAGTTGACTTTACTGGTCCCACATGCTGTTTCCCTTTTGCTGTCGGAACATAAAACCTCTCATCTCTGTTACGACAGTGTCCTTTTGGAAATGCCAAACATTTCTGTGAGAGATTGTTCTGTTTTGAATCCTGCCACCTCACTTCCTATTGAAGGTGATGGTGAACCTCACGACTGTGTTGCCTTGACTAACGATTTCTGTTCCCCGAGACCTGATTTACAGGAACACCCGCTACCCAATCCGGACTTGGAACTGTTTGTGGATGGATCTGCATCTCGCAATCCGGACACTGGCAAAAATCAGGCAGGGTTTGCAGTTGTCACTGCACATGGTATAGTTACGGCCGGCTCATTGCCAAACCACTTATCAGCTCAAGCTCCAGAACTGCATGCATCGATTGAATAGTGTCAACACACGCCAGATAAGTCTGTAACCATATACACAGACAGTCGGTACGCCTTTGGTGTTGTGCATGTTTTTGGCACAATATGGAAACACATAGACTTCCTGACCAGTTTGGGTTCCTGCAGAGCTCATCATAATCTAGTCTCCCAGCTGCTTGATGCACTCCTGTTGCCCAAACGTATTGCAGTGTGTAAATGCGACGCTCACACTAATGACTCTGTTTTGTCTCCCAGGGGAATGCAAGAGCAGATGCCACTGCGAAAACGGCCGCTAGGCAAGCTGCCCCGATGACCGACTTGCTCGTGTCCATAGAGGTAAGCTCTCTTTTACAGGTGGAGGAGATGCAAACTAGAGCAACAGCCGGAGAAATGCAAGCCTGGAAAAAGCAGGGTGCCTGTTCTCTGATGGGGTGTGGCAGGGTCCAGCGGGTAGACCATGTTTACCAAGACACGTGTTCCCATTCTTTGCTAAATTGACTCATGGGAAGGACCATGTGTCAAAAGCGGGGATGACTGCCTCATTAACAAAACACTGGTTCACCAAAGGCTTTACAGCAGTTTTGTCAGAACTGCTTGATCTATGTGCAAAATAATGTTGGCAGAGGTCAGCAAGTGACACAAGCAGCCCCTAGTAAACCATTCAGTCACCTGCAGATGGATTTTGTTGAGCTAACACCTCGTGAAGGAAAAAAATACGGATTAGTCATAGTTGACATGCTTTCAGAATGGGTGGAAGTATTCCCAACCTCCAAACAGGGTTCAGATGCAGGAGCAAAGGCACTGCTGAAGGAGATCATTCCCACATGGGGAATACCAGCAAAAATCTCCAGTGATAACCGTACGCCGTTTGTAAGTGGGGCCCTGAAATCTACCTGGGCATAGACCCGAGACAGCATTGTGCCTATCACCCAGCCAGTGGAAAGAGAGAATGGTACACTCAAAAACAAACTGGCCAAGTGTTGAGCTGTCATGGACAAAAGCCCTCCCAATTGTCCTCATGCAGATGAGGATGAGAGAAAGAGCTAAACATGGTCTGAGCCCAGTTGAGGTTTTGTTCGGGAGGCCACCCAATACAGGCATTGGACCATGTAAGCCACCCCACCAGACACAGGCCTCTGCGAAGATGAAGTACTTGATTACTGTGTAAATCTATCTTCTGCTCTTGCTTCCATTCACAGGCAAGCGAAGGACGCCTTGCCAACACCAGCTGAGGGACGGCTGCATGACCTGGAGCCCGGTGACTGGGTGGTGGTAAAATATCTGAGGAGGACGAAGTGGAACAAGCCCAGGTGGACGGGTCCCTTTCAAGTACAGTTGGTGACTCACACGGCAGTGAAGGTTGAGGGTAGACTCTCCTGGGTACATGCCAGCCACTGTAAACGTGCACCCAGTATAGAACCAGAGATGGCTCCAGAGGACAAGATTGACAAAGCACAGACTGTACAACTAAAAACAGACTAGACACACGTAGAACCGGTAGTTCTACGTGTTTTTAATCAGTGGGATGCCAATCAGGTGTGAGGGGGCACCCTGTTTTATGTAAAGAACAGGGATCTATCAAAGTCTGTTTGTGGAAGTGCATCATGGCACGAACAAAGGAGATTTCTGAGGACCCTAGAATAAGAGTTGTTGAAACTCATCAGGCTGGAAAAGGTTGCAAAACCATCTCTAAATAGTTTGGACTCCACCCATCCCCAGTCAGACAGATTGGGGGTGGGGGTAGGGGGGTCACAGCAGATACTGAAAGCAAAGGGTCACATACTTTTGCCAGTCACTAATATGTAATATTGGACCATTTTTCTCAATAAATAAATGACCAAGTATAATATTTTTGTGTCATTCTTTTAACTGGGTTCTCTTTGTCTACTTTTAGGGCTTGTGTGAAAATCTGATGATGTTTTAGGTCATATTTATGTAGAAATATAGGAAATTCTAAAGGGTTCACAAACTTTCAAGCACCACTGTTGATGACATGGACGGTAGTGCAAGTGTGGAGTTAGAGGAGGGTCAAAGAGCTGTGTTTATGTGTGATATTCAGAGGGGAGGGGGCTGTGACAAGTACAAGTTAGCGTGACAAAAACATTAGAGGTAACCTTCCCTGATGATCACTCGCATCCTAAAATCCATGGGACCAAGCAGGCGTTAAAACAATGCGATGGTAATACTGCTCGTGCTCTAGCTAGCATGTACCAAGGACATGCCAACTTTAATACATATTGGGCCAATGATTAGACAAAATAGCAATATTACCACAGAGTCAGACTCTAATTGCGATGAAGAACCATCACCACCACGTCGAGGACCACGGTAAAGTTAGTTTTATTTTCGATAGAGGGCCGTTTGAAGTGCCTTTGAAGCAAGGGGAAACCTGTCTATGTGCTCAGAGAGGTACAGGACCCGTGGTAGGTCACTCGCGTTGTCTAACTGATATCTTAGCAACCAATCGTACTGGGCAGTGCTTCCTTAAAATGGATCCTTTTCAGAGTTTCAATGTCCATTTATCACTTTTGCATCACACTCAGGTGTTATGTGGGCCTGTGGGAGGAGGGCCTATCATCAGGTACCAAAGAATTACAATTGGACCGGGTGTTGTTATCCAGCAGTGGTTACTACGGGGGCCATAATATACCATGAACCTGAAATAGGTAAACCTGCAGATTTTGCACTGGGTTCTGTTGTATTCGGACATTTTTGTGGAAATAATATGTGTTAGAGAGGGTAAAATGATCTTGCTTCGAGATTTGCTGGAGATGAGACTCACTAGGTTCTGTAATCTATGTTATTTTTGCAAGTACAGCTAGAATTTCTGGAGGCGTTTTGGCTGTTTTTATGTGGATCACGCTCCTCCATGAGGGAGAGTCCAAAATATATGATGTTTGTTATTTCCATGCTAACAAATGCCTTCCAGCCCCCCAAAAAGCTAAATGACTGTCGTTTTTACCCGAAGGTGTAATCCTAGTTACAGAAATATTTGGAAGAGTTTACAGCCTGTAAAAAATAAATAAATAAATAAATAAATAAATAAACTAAAAGCATGGGTACTATTCTTGATAAGCCTCCGTCCATGCTTTCTGTAAAAAAACTGTGATATTTGAAAGAACTACTAAATGTATATCAAAGGTAAATGCTAAAACATGGACAGATTCTAACTATCTACAACATAAAACACAGAGGCATGAACCTAGGGTGTTTATCAAAATGACAGATCATATCTGTTTCTGTGTGAATCCGTATTCTGTGACGTTGATCGCATATATTATATCTAAGTTTGTGCAATTACTGCCAGTGCATATTAGTGCGTAATTTAGAAAATAAGGTATTTGCTTTGGAAGGCCATAATACATTGCCCTCTGGAAGAGTTTACAGCCTATACTGTTGTATGCATGCGAGTCGATTCTCCGAATATCTGATTCAGAATACTGTCGTGAGAATGAACTCGTTTCCGAAGCATTCTGTATGCCTGCGACTCGATTCAGTATTCGATTCAAACAAGACAGTGGTGAGTGGAGCAGATAATAACGATTAAATATAATGCCGTATTACTAAATGCTGCTAGTCGAGCCGTAACTGTGGGGGAGAGGAACTTGAATAAAGTAACTTCTTTTAGTATCAAATTACTGTATTTATTTTGTTTACTTCGCCATTTAACATTAGGTAAGGTAGGTAGCAGAGCAGCGTGCTGATTGGCCGAGAGTTTTCATTTACTGAGGGACCAATCAAATCTCTGATCTCTGAAGGCGTCAATTTTGCTCTGTCAGAGAGATGTAAACGCTCGCGAGCCGTTTCATCGGGTACGAAGGATGGCGTGTCTGGTTTTGTAAGTAAAAACTGAATAAAATGAATAGTATACCTGTTAATAAGTAACAACAGTATGTACGCGGACAATTGTGTGTTTTTTTCTGGTATGGCGGTGTGTGTCACAGAAACTCTCTTCGTGTAATTGAAGTTGGCAAAATCCTGTCAGAATTCTTGTTTGTTACGCGAGGCCATTAAATACGCTTGCCATTAGGGGAAGGATTTTGAGCCGAGGAAATGATTTAATACAATGGTAGAAATAAAATATTTATGTCATTAATGAGGGACTTTGAGAAGTTGAACTCGGACATAAGTCAGGTTTTATGTGAACCTTAGCTGTGTGGGAGATGTACCCGAATAACGGAACTGCCATTAGCTTCAAATAATTTTTTCTCTTCGTTTACTTTGCCGTTTAACATTAGTTAACCTAGCTACAAGAGCAGCCTCCTGATTGGCTGAGAGCCTTCGGTTGATGGGACTTTAACTGTAGACGACCAATCATATCGCTGATCTCTGAAGGCGCCAAATATTGTCTGTCAGAGAGATGTAAACGGCAGCAAGCTGTTTCTTCGGTTATGAAAGCTGGCGTCTCCGTTTTTGTAAGTAAAAACCGAATAAATGTACAAATAAACCAGTTTAAAAAAATAACAACAATATGGTGCGTCTTTTGGGGTGTCGCGGTGTGTTTTACAGAAACGGTTTTAGTGTAATTTAAGTTTGAAAAATCCTGTCAGGATTGTTGTTTGTCCCGCAAGGCCATTAGATTTGTCATTGGCATTAGTTAGCCGCTTCGGCAGCTGAGGGGAAGGCTTTTGAGCCGTGAAATATCATTTAATACAGCAATAAAAAATAAATATTTATGTCATTAATGAGGGAGTTTGAGAGACTTTTCCCTTTACTGTGAACTGGTCACTGGTTTATGACACCAGTGGCTATTTATGGTCAGTTGTGCTATTTAAATGAGACATTACTGGCATAATATAATGATCATACTCCATTTGTGTAAATTTTGGCAGGTTAGGTGAAACAGAAAATCTCACTGCAGCAGTGTGTGGGGAAGCTGGTGTGAGCATTTCGGCCGTATGAGCATGCACCTTTCCAGGCTTCCAGGTAAGTGTGTTTCATTTATTGTTGTACTTATTGAGGCTTTAATAATATCTTTAATAAGCTCTAGATGTAGTTTGTGGCCATGATTGATATTATTTGCATGCAGTACAGTGGTACCTTGGTGCTCATTAGTTGTTAATTAGTTTCATGAGGTGCATGTGCCGAAAATGACAAGAACAGAGCAATATTTTCCTATAAGGAATAATGTAAATTGATGTAATATTAATGTAAATTTAATACCCCCAGAAAATCCACACTGTGTAAGGCATTATATGCATTAATGGAGTTGTATTGTACAAGTGCTCCCTGATTCACGATGGGGTTACGTTCCGACAAAAATTGAATGCATTGTAAACTGAGGAGCTTTTTTATATATGTCTCATAGCGTAGCCTACTTTAAACATGCTTAAACACTTAGATTAACCTGTTTTGTAATAGTGTGTTGAATATGTAATGTAATTTGTTGAATATATGTATTGAAAGTAAAAATCAGAAATGCTTAGGAATACAGAACCACTAGATTAGGACCGTCTGTCTTTTTGACTCTCTTCCCTCCATACATGCATCTTGCCCTGCATGGTGACTTCAAACTTCCACCAGACCAGCTCCAGCCTGACTGTTTATTTCCTCTCTGGTCATCCTTCAGTCTCTCCTTTAATGACCGTTCTCCTGCACACAGAGGAAGAACTTTTGTGGACCTTGTTTTCAGCCGACCTCCCCACCCACTGAGATCAGTGTAACTCCGCTTCATCACTCGTACCACCAATTTGTTTCCTTCTCTTCTGCTGTTCCTCTGCTTCATGTAACCAACTCATTATATTTTTCACCAACCCGTCACAACCTCCACTCCCTCTCCCCTGCCACGCTGTCTTCCAGTGTTCTAACGACTTTACCACACCTGGACACTCTTTCTGCGCTTCCTCTGTCACTAACCTTCCTCCCTTCATCTCTTCCATCACAAACAGCTCCCTGACATCTGGTCATGTTCCTTGTGCTCTCAAGAGTGCGAGAGTCATTCCCGTCCTGAAGAAGCCTACACTCAGTGTCTCAGGCATCAACAAGCACAGGTATCACTCCTCTCTTTCCTCTCAGAAATACTTGGACATGCAGTCGTCTTGTTGGCTGTGTCGAAGGCTGGTTGTAGACTGCATGTTAAAGTGTTTCTGAGAGGAAAGAGAGCAGTGACACTGGTCTGTAGTTGTTGTCTGAGACACTGAGTGTAGGCTTCTTCAGGATAGGAATGAGTCTTGCATTTTTGACAGCAGATGGACCATGACCAGATGTCAGGGAGTTGTTTTGTGATGGAAGAGATGAAGAGAAGAACGTCTTAGGTTGTGTTTTACGAGGTTGGTGATGGAATCTAGTTGACTTGTGGTCGGATTGCTGGATGAGAGAAGTCGAAAAGCTGCACACTCCACAGAATCTGCCCTGACAGCCATTCCTGATTAGCTTCATGCTGTCAGAGCCACTAGTCCAGATGCTCTGACAGCATGAAGCTTCTCAAGAACAGGTATCACGGCAGATTCTATGGACTGTGCTGCTTTGAATGTAGGCTGGTTGTGGTCCTGTAGGTCATTCTGTATGAGGGACTGGTTGCAGACTGCATGTTCAAGTATTTCTGAGAGGAAAGAGAGGAGTGATACTGGTCTGTGGTTGTTGAGGTCTAAGACACTGAGTGTAGGCTTCTTCAGGACGGGAATGACTCTCACACTCTTGAGAGCAGAAGGAACATGACCAGATGTCAGGGAGCTGTTTGTGATGGAAGAGAAGGAGGGCAGAAGGTCTTCAGCGATTTTTTGCAATGTTGGTGGTGGGATGGGATCTAGTTGACACGTGGTAGGATTGCTGGATGGGAGAAGTTGAAGAACATCATCTATGGAAAGAGGAGGAGAATAGTTGAAGGTGTTGAGGGGGTGACAATCTGTGGTGGGGATGGTGACAGCTCTCACACAAAGATGGTCTGGTAACAATTCCAGTCTTCACAACAAGATATTCTTTTTGGTAACAGCTCTCACACGAAGATGGTCTTCTGGTAGCAGTTCCAGTCTTCACACCAAGATGTTCTTTTGGTAACAGTTGATGCACCAAGATGGTATTTTGGGAACAGCTCTCACACAAAGATGTTCTTTTGGTACCAGTTCACGCACCAAGATGGTCTTTTGGTAGCAGTTCCAGTTTTCACAACAAGGTGTTTTTTTGGTAACAGTTCATGCACCAAGATGGTCTTTTGGTGCCAGTTCACGCACCAAGATGGTCTTTTGGTACCAGTTCCAGTCTTCACAACAAGGTGTTTGTTTGTTTTTTTGGTATCAGCTCTCACACGAATATGGTCTTCTGGTAACAGTTCCAGTTTTCACCACAAGATGTTTTTTTGGTACCAGTTCTCACACGAAGATGGTCTTTTGGTAACAGCTCTCACACGAAGATGGTGTTCTGGTAACAGTTCCAGTCTTCACAACAAGATGTTCTTTTGGTAACAGCTCTCACACAAATATGGTCTTTTGGTACCAGTTCGTCTTCGCAACAAGATGTTCTTTTGGTAACAGCTCTCACACGAAGATGGTCTTTTGTACCAGTTCATGCACCAAGATGGTCTTCTGGTACCAGTTCCAGTTTTCACAACAAGATGTTTTTTTTGGTATCAGCTCTCACACGAAGATGGTCTTCTGGTAACAGTTCCTGTCTTCACAACAAGATGTTCTTTTGGTAACAGTTGATGCACCAAGATGGTCTTTTGGTAACAGCTCTCACACGGAGATGGTCTTTTGGTAACAGCTCTCACACGGAGATGGTCTTTTGGTATTTGGTAACAGCTTCACACGAGGATGGTGTTCTGGTAACAGTTCCAGTCTTCTTCATACGATGTTCTTTTGGTAACGTTCAGGGTCACGCACCAAAGATACGTCTTTTCGTACTAGTCTTCTTCACAAACCAAGATGTTCTTTTGGTAACAGCTGTCACACGGAAGATGGTTTTTTGGTACCCTGTTCCAGTTCTTCGCAAACAAGATGTTCTTTTGGTACCAGCCTCTCACACGAAAGATGGTCTTTTTTGTACCAGTTCACGCACCAAGATGGTCTTTTGGTAACCAGTGTCCAGTTTTCACAACAAGATGGTTTTTTTGGTAACAGCTCTCCCACAGTTCCGGTCTTCATGCCAAGATGTTCTTTTGGTACTAGTTCCAGTCTTCACAACAAGATGGTCTTCTGGTAACAGTTGCAGTCTTCACAACAAGCTGTTCTTTTGGTAACAGTTGATGCACCAAGATGGTTTTTTGGTACCAGTTCCAGTCTTTACAACAACATGTTCTTTTGGTACCAGCGCTCACACGAAGATGGTCTTCTGGTAACCGCTCTCAGACGAAGATGGTCTTCTGGAAACAGTTACAGTCTTCACAACAAGATGTTTTTTGGTACCAGTTCACGCACCAAGATGGTCTTTTGGTACCAGTTCTTCTTCACATCAAGATGTTCTTTTGGTAACAGCTCTCACACGAGGATGGTGTTCTGGTAACAGTTCCAGTCTTCATACGATGTTCTTTTGGTAACAGTTGACGCACCAAGATAGTCTTTTGGTACCAGTTCCGGTCTTCATGCCAAGATGTTCTTTTGGTACCAGTTCCGGTCTTCATGCCAAGATGTTCTTTTGGTACCAGTTCCAGTTTTCACAACAAGATGGTCTTCTGGTAACAGTTGCAGTCTTCACAACAACATGTTCTTTTGGTAACAGCTCTCAGACGAAGATGATCTTTTGGTACCAGTTCATGCACCGAGATGGTCTTTTGGTACCAGTTCCAGTCTTCACAACAACATGTTCTTTTGGTAGCAGCGCTCACACAAAGATGGTCTTCTGATAACCGCTCTCAGACGAAGATGGTCTTCTGGTAACAGTTCCAGTCTTCACAACAAGATGTTCTTTTGGTAACAGCTCTCAGACGAAGATGGTCTTTTCGTACCAGTTCACGCACCAAGATGGTCTTTTGGTACCAGTTCTTCTTCACACGAAGATGTTCTTTTGGTAACAGCTCTCACACGAAGATGTTCTTTTGGTACCAGTTCACGCACCAAGATGGTCTTTTGTTACCAGTTCTTCTTCACAACAAGATGTTCTATTGGTAACAGCTCTCACACGAGGAAGGTCCTCTGGTAACAGTTCCAGTCTTCACACGATGTTCTTTTGGTAACAGTTCACGCACCAAGATGGTCTTTTGGTACCAGTTCCAGCAGAAGACCATCTTGGTGCATGAACTGGTACAAAAGACCATCTTCCTGTGAGAGCTGTTACCAAAAGAACATCTTGTTGCGAAGACGAACTGGTACTAAAAGACCATCTTCGTGTGAGAGCTGATACCAAAAAAACATCTTGTTGTGAAGACTGGAACTGGTACCAAAAGACCATCTTGGTGCGTGAACTGGTACCAAAAGACCATCTTGGTGTGAAGACGAACTGGTACCAAAAGACCATCTTGGTGTGAATACTGGAACTGTTACCAGAAGAACATGTTCGTGTGAGAGCTGTTACCAAAAGACCATTTTGTTGTGAAGACGAACTGGTACCAAAAGACCATCTTGGTGTGAATACTGGAACTGTTACCAGAAGAACATGTTCGTGTGAGAGTTCCAGTTACCAGTTCGTCTTCACAACAAGATGATCTTTTGGTACATACACTTTACTTTTGCTGATGAAGCTATGATGCTTCTTCTTTTATTGTAGGAGTATGCATATGTACAGTGCTCCAGACTATGTTGCTGGAACTCCGCCAGCTCAGCAACACTTCTTCCAGAGTGGCGTGTTCCTGTGGTTTCCTGCCGGAGCTGTGAGGTGCCCTCGCCAGGACGAATGTTTCCTCAAAGGAGAGTACGTGGACCTCTACGACTCTGGCTCCTAGCACAGGGTGCGGCTTATTCCTGATGGTATTAGATCTTATTAGAGTTGTGTCTGTTAAGTATTCACTGTAACATAAAGGAATGTCACAGGTTTAAATCCAATGCAATCTTAAACCATGTCTGAACAGCTTTTAAAAGTTCCCTGCTCTTTCAGGTACGGCACATGTGCATCGTATCCAGATGTTAGGCCGTGCTGATGGGAGTCCTGCGCTGTGGACTGTGTACAAAAGTAGTCTGGAGCAGCCACGGTAGGAATGCGGGCCGGCATGGGGTCCTGTGGCCAGCCGTCAACATGCGTTTTTTAGCAGGAATGATGCTCTGTTTTTATTTTAGTATCTTGGTGTTAAAGTTTCTGGGATCTGAGACTTGGAACGCTGATCCACTCCGTTGTGCAGTTTGTCAGAATATCTCAATCAGAATCTCAGGTCAGTTAGTAACCCTGCAGGAGTAAAGCTAATACATGTTTTATTATCGTTTCTTTAGAGCTAAATCCTATTTCATGTATTCCTTACTTTGAATGGATTTAATTAAGCTTTAGGTCATTAACTTTGCTGATATTACAGTCTGTTACACAGGCATAACTAATGGATGGAACTAGTGGTTTTTTTTCTTATGAAGTAAATCTTCTAGTCTAGTCAAGGTGGCTTTAATGGCAGTACTAAAAAGTTTTAGCCCTCCTGCTGTAGGTAAGCTTTGTGGTTGTGTTGTAGGAGCTCAGAACGGCTTCTCTCGCTTCCTCCTGTGCTGTTTGAAATGCTGCTTCTGGTGTCTCGAGCATTTCATTAGGTTCATGACCAGGAATTCTTCGATCATGGTTTGAGCGCACACACACACAGAGTTCATGGACACCACTTCTCTATATATTACAATTATAGTTGTTTTACAAAAATTTGACCACCTGAAGATCATCATCTTCAGGTATGAGGCGAGTCTTTCACACTTCTGTCATAACTGTCTATTTGTGTGTGTGTCTCTCCTCTCTCTCTCTCTCTCACACACAGATACGCTCTCACCTTCTTCACTGGACATATACCAGGAATTCCGGAGACGATTCCACCACTGAATTATTACCTGGTTCTTCTGCCGATAAGAACTTCATCAGCTAATTAACATTTAATCACTTCTACTGCACCATGTAAGGATTTAAGTGTATATGATTCATTCATGGACAAGTCAGTTGTTACAAACCAGTCACTAAGGTAACTGGTTACTAAGGTACATGTTTACTAGAAATGAATTATTTAATAAGGTAAGTGGTTTTTTAAGGTAAATGGTGACTAATTACATGGCTTAAGACGATGAATGGTTTAATAAGGTAAATGGTTTAACATCCGTGGTTACCAAGGTCAATGGTTTATCAGTCTACTTCATATAGGACAAAAATGAATTTTTTTTTACATTTAATATGGTAAATATTTTAATAAGGTAACTGGATTAATAAGGTAACTGTTTAATAAGGTACATGGTTTAATATGGTAATTGGTTAATAAGGTAAATGGTTACTGAGGTAACTGGTTACTGGGATGCATTGTTTAATAAGGTGAATGGTTTTATAAGGTTGACAGTTCAGTGCTCATAATCGAGTCACTAAGGTGAAAGATTATATAAGATCAATGATTCAGTGTTCATAAACGAGTCACTAAGAATAAAGTCGTCCTCCAAAGAGGGGGTGGTGGTGGCAAAAAAAACAGTTACTAAGGTAAATTGATTCTGAGGTGAAAGGTTTTGAGGTAACTGGTTAATAAGGTACATGGTTTAATGAGTTAAGTGGTTACTAAGGTGACTGGTTACTGGGAGGAGTCATCTAATATGGTAAATATTTTAAGGTGGTACATGGTTGCTAAGGTATCTGGTTACTAGGATGCATTGTTTTATAAGGTTAATAGTTCAGTGCTCATAATCGAGTCACTAAGGTTAAAAATTATACAAGATCAATGATTTGGTGTTTATAAACGAGTCACTAAGAATAAAGTCGGCCTCCAAAAAGGAGGTGGTGGTGGTCGGAAAAACAAATACAGTCACTAAGGTAAATTGATTAGTTCACATAGAACAAAAATGATTTTGACTTTGAATTTTACTAAGGTAAATGTTTGCTAAGGTGTCTGGTTGCTGGGATGAATAATTTACTAAGGTGAATGGTTTAATAGAGTGGTTCAGGTTTCACTCGAGTCACCAAGGTCAAAGCTTATACAAGGTCAATGATTCAGTGTTTGTAAACGAGTCACTAAGAATAAAGTCATCCTCCAAAGAGGGGGTGATGGTGGCAAAAGACAGTCACTAAATGACAATCATGGTAAGTGATTACTTCATATAGAACAAAAATGATTTTTACTTTGACATTTAATAAGGTACATGGCTACTCCGGTAAATTGATTCTGAGATGAATGGTTTTATGAGGTAACTGGTTGATAAGGTTCATGATTTAATTACTAAGTTGAATGGTTACTGGGACGAGTCATTTAATATGGTAAATATTTTCAGAAGGTACATGGTTAATACAGTAAGTTGATTCTGAGGCGAATAGTTTACTAAGGTAACTGGTTAATATCTTACATTGTTTAATAATATCATTGGTTACTAGGGTGACTGGTTATTAAGGTAAATGGTTACTAGAATGAATCATTTCATAAGGTGAATGGTTTAATAATGAGTGGTTGTGGCCTCATAATCGAGTCACTAAGGTTAGATAATACATAAGATCAATGAGTCAGTGTTCATAAACGAGTCACTAAGAGTAAAGTAATTCTTAAGGTACATGGTTGCTAAGGTAAATTGATTCTGAGGTGAATGGTTTTATGAGGTAACTGGTTGATAAGGTTCATGGTTTAATGAGTTAACTGATTACTAAGGTGACTGGTTACTAGGACAAGTCATTTAATATGGTAAATATTTTCAGAAGGTACATGGTTACTACAGTAGATTGATTCTGAGATGAATGGTTTAAAGGGGTGACTGGTTACTAGGATGAGTCATTTAATAAGGTGAATGGTTTAATAAAGTTCAGTTCTCATAATTGAGTCAAGAAGGATAAATTGGCGTGTTTTGTATGAATTTGAGGGTTACGAAAGGGTTTATGGTACTGAGGTGAAAATCTCATACTGATCTGTAATCATTTTCTCTGAGTTACTTTATTGGTTTCTCTCTTCATAACTGGTTTGCTTTTCTGGACAGTGTCCTCGAGCTATTAATATTGCGATTTCATACTGTTTAAACCGGGGGTCCATGTTTTATGGTCTGTTTAATGTTTTAAAAGTGTTGTTGTATTTGTTAGTGTAAACTTTGTTGTCCAGCTGTGGTTTGGATTTAATAAAGGACTGTATATTTCTTAATTTTTGATAAACTTCCATTTCTTTTTTTTATTTTCTGTCTTTAGATATCAGTTTATGGTTTTTATTTTAACAGTGTGTGTATTGATGTTTTTCCAATTGCTGTAATCTCATATATTAAACTTGAATAATTGAGTTTGGTTTCTGGTTGTATTTGTGTAACTTATGTCAAACACAATTGTAGTTAAGCAAACTTTCTTTATAATTGATTGGGGTTAGGGTGAGGGACTTAAAAACTTTATTAAAAGTTTACAGAGGGACGAATAAGTCCTTCAGAAATGCATGGGCTCAGTGGATCGGAAAAGACTTCACGATTTTCTCTATAATTACTAATTGAATTCTTTCTTGTAACCTGTATTTGTTTTTCAGGTTCAGGGACGAATCGGAGGCGCCCATCCAGGAAGCAAAGAGGCTTATGTCATGGTGCAAGTATTTTAAGATGTGATAAATGTGCATTTTTATTTTAAGAACGGTTTTTAGTTTAATGAGTTGGGGCTAGATTAGGAGTTAAATTTAGGGTTGAGGTTATGTTTAAGGTAGGGGTCAGGTTTGGTGGGTTAAATGCTAGGTTAGGGATTGTACTGAGGATAGAGGTTGGGTTTAGTGTGCTAGAGGTTATGTTTGGGGTAACGGTTGAGGAATTGGATTTGGTAGGTTAGGATTAGATTGGAAGTTGTGTTGTGGGTTATGTTGAGTTTAGTTGGTTAGGGGTTTGGAGATTGGAGATTTAGGGTTGGGGTTAGGATTAGGTTTTTGCGAGAACACAGTGACTCCCCCCAGCACTACAATCCATAGCGTGGTTAGATAGGGAGCCAAGGAAAGTGCACGGGCCGACGCATGTTCAGTACTGCCATTGTCCATTTAGCGGACCCCGAGTTGGCGTCTGCTTTTTTAACAAAACCATTCGAGTGGAACCCGACTGGGATTACTGGAAGTTAGTAGAGTAGGAACCGTTTTAAGGACTGTGTTTGGTGGTTCTGTCTTTGAATCCTAGCACTTGGGAGTTAGGAATATTGTTTTTGTGTGCGGTTACTTCACGAGATGAAATAAATGTTCCTCCTTCTGTGTTGAGATGTGGTATCAACAACTGAGGTTTATTTTGAGTTCAGATTGTTTTGTTTGCAATGGTGGGCCACAATCATCAGCAGTGTACCTCAGGATCATCGGACGTTTCGGCCTTGAACACGTTAGGGTTTGCGAGAATACAATGACTCCCCCCGTCACTACCCTGTAGCGTGGTTAGATAGGGTTAGGGGTTAGGGTTAGGGTTAGGTTTTTGGAATTAAATGTTTAAAAATACCTAGTCATAGGTTTTTATTGCACAGGCAACATCCGGCTCCCTCCTCTACCGTACATTAATTGACTCTTGCTGTCAGCAGTGTTCATTTAACCTATTAAGAATGACCCTTTCCTAAATGTACAAGAAAATGCTTGTATTTTAAATTGCACATTAAGAAAAATGAAAACCAAAATTGCTACTAAAAACCAAAGATAAAATTACACATAATTTAAATTAAGATTAATTAATAGGGGATATATATTAGGTTAATTCATGGAGATGAGAAAGGATAAGTTTAAAGTTTAGGTTCAAAGATGGATTTAAAAGTAAAAATTAAGGTTAAGTTTAGGGTTAGGTTAAGGGATAGGGTTAAATTAGGCTTAGGAACAGGGTAAAGGGTTATGTTTAGGCCTAAGGAGGGATAAGGTTAGGGTTGGGTTTAGGGGTTGGGATTAGGAATAAGGTTGAAGGATTAGGTTTAAGCCTAAGAAGGGATAAGGTTAGGTTAAGGGATGGGTTTTGGGGGGTTGGGGTTAGAATTAAGGTTAAAATGGGGATTATAAATAGACTCAAGAGATAAATTAAGATTAAATAATAAGTTAACGGTGGGGGTTAAATTAGATTTAAAAATGGAAACCAATTTTGGGGGACAAAAACTAATATACCAAGAATTACATTTGTCAAAAGTCATTGTGCAAGTTGTTTTAATATGTTAATTGCTGACACCAGTAATCAAACATGGATTGAGCTGTTGCGGCTGTCCAATGAATCCAATCTCTTTCCACCTTGAATAGAAGCGGGTTTAAATATTCCAAAGAGTTCCCATTGGTGTCAATGTATTCATTCAACTTTTCCAAATTCCGCTGTTCCTGTAGGGGCAGAAAATCTGAGAACTGGATTAGTGTTGTGTACACAGTAGCATTGGGAAAGATCTTGTAGGTTATTCTCCACAGGCCTTATAACTGTTTAATTGCAGTCTTTCGTGGATGTTGTTCTCAATTGTTAATACCCAAAGCTAAAACTACTTTTTCCGTTTGTAACTGAGGGTTTAATTTCTGCAAAACTTTGGAGATGTGTAAAAAATTGGCCCCTGGAAAACTTTCTACCTGTATGTTTTTATCTTTGATTTTTGGAATGCGACCAAGATTGGAATCTCCTATGAACACAATAGGTTTATGGATTGTGAGGGACCAGTCCAATGTTTTTCTTTCTGTGTTTTTGTGTCTGTTTGGCTTATTAATCAAATCTCTCTTGTCTATGAATTCTTCCCCGGAAGAGTCAGAAGCCACCATTTTGACTATCTCCACTTTTAACATGTTGGAAAGGGAGGAGTCAGAATGGGATTCAATTATTGACTGATCGTCTTTTTGTTCCCTCATCATTTCCTTTCTCTGTTTTTCAGTGGTTTTGTCTGTGGCAACGTCATTCTCTCCAGGAAATGATTCTGGTGAACAAGGAGAAAGAACAGGTAAGTATGAATAGTTTGACTCTTTTTGTTCTTTTTCCACAGGTGCAACCTGACTCACCTCCCTGTGATGGACTTCAGCCTGTATCACCATTGGCTTCCTGCTTATACTAGTAGGTTTCAGCTCCATGGTAGCTGATAAAGGTAAGTCTTTAGGTTGCATTGCATTATGGGATTGTGATTCTCTTTCTGCTGATTTATCTGTAGTGGATCTGGGAAACAAAATTTGTGATTGTGCCTGTGGAGAATTCCTTTGTTGTCCTTCAATGGAAGTGGCTAGTGAAATGGGACTCGGTTGGTCAACGTTATGAGCTATATGGCTCTCAATCACGGTTTTACAGCCTGTTAAAGTTGCCTCTGTTAGCTTATTTGTATAGCGTTTCCGAGCCCATTTCACAGCCACTCAATTTCACTGTATATGTTTATGCATTGTTTAAGATTCTGAATAACCTGCGTATAATGATCCTGTAATATAGCCATGTTAGGGTTAGGGATTAGGGTTAGGGTTAGGGTTTGCGAGAATATAATGACTCCCCCATCACTACAATCCGTAGCGTGGTTAGATAGGGAGCCAAGGAAAGTGCACGGGCCGCCGCTTGTTCAGTACTGCCATTGTCCGTTCAGCGGACACCGAGTTGGCGTCTGCTTTCTTAACAAAACCAATCGAGTGGAACCCGACTGGGATTACTGGAAGTTAGTAGAGTAGGAGCCGTTTTAAGGACTGTGTTTGGTGGTTCTGTCCTTGAATCACAGCAGTTGGGAGTTAGGAATATTGTTTTTTGTGTCCGGTTGCTTCACGAGATAAAATTAACGTTCCTCCTTCTGTGTTGAGATGTGGCACCAGCAACTGAGGTTTATTTTGAGTTCAGATTGTTTTGTTTGCAATGGTGGGCCACAATCATCAGCAGTGTACCTCAGGATCATCGGGCGTTTCGGCCTTGAACACTGTACGCCCTCCTCTGAGGTTGCCAGCCGTAGGTTGATCAATTCTCGACTTTGTGTCCCGTGTCCAATTTCTATTGGTTTAGTTGGTTGGATTTTAGGATAGTTTAGAGCTGGTGCTTCTAGCAGAATGGGCTCTCATCTTTTAGGCGTGATGCTTCATGCAACGGATTGACTTTTCCTGTTTTTAAGTCAGGTCATTTTATTTTTTTGGTTGACACTGATTTATGGAATGTTGAGTTGTACGCCGCTCCTTAGATTGACATCACTTTTGGTCGATAAATTGTGGTTTAAGATCCTATAACCTTTCAAATGTACCTCGTGTAAGGTTTTCCTATGCTGTAGGTGTGACTCTTCACACAACAGAATGACTTTTCCTGTTTTTGGGTGAAGTCCTTTCATTATTTTGGTCAACGCTGATTTATGGAATGCTGAGTTGTACGCCGCTCCTTAGATTGACATCACTTTTGGTCGATAAGTTGTGGTTTAAAATCCCATAACCTTTCAAATGTACCTCATATAAGGTTTTCCTTTGCTTTATTCAGATGTGAGTCTTCACACAACGGAATGACTTTTCCTGCTTTTGGGTGAAGCCCTTTTATTGTTTTGGTTGACGGTGGTCGTTTTGATTCTTTTTATACTTTTTCTGCTCCACGGTACTGCCACGTTCTAGGCCTTGGTCCATCGAGCGTGATTCGCTTCTCTAATGATTCTCTCCAAGTTCTGAATGGAGTACCTGGAGTCCATGCTATGCTATTAAAGCAGCGTCTGTTTAATGCCACGCTATTAAAGCAGCGTCTGTTTAATGTCACGCTATTAAAGCACACATCTGTTTAATGCCACGCGATTAAAGCGCGCGTCTGTTTAATGCCATGCGATTAAAGCAGCGTCTGTTTAATGCCACGCGATTAAAGCAGCGTCTGGGACTGTGGTAGCCTAGTGGTTAAGGTGCAGGACTATGAACCAGAAGGTCCAGGGTTCAAATCCCACCTCAGCCAAAGCTGCCACTGTTGGGTCCTTGAGCAAGACCCTTAACCCACAATTGCTTGGATTGTAAGATTGTATCAATTGTAAGTCGCTCTGGATAAGGGCGTCTGCTAAATGCTGTAAATGTAAATGTAAATGTCTGTTTAATGCCACGCAATTAAATCAGCATCTGTTTAATGCTACGCGATTAACGCAGCGTCTGTTTAATACCATCCGATTAAACCAGTGTCTGTTTAATGCCATGCGATTAAACAGGCGTCTATTTAGTGCCACGCCTTCATACCAGCATCTGTTTAATGCCATGCGATTAAAGCAGCGTCTGTTTAATGCCATGCGATTAAAGCAGTGTCTGTTTAATGCCATGCTATTAAAACAGCATCTGTTTAATGCCATGCGGTTAAAGCAGCGTCTGTTTAATGCCATGCGATTAAAGCAGCATCTGTTTAATGCCACGCGTATAAAGCACTTGTCTGTTTGTGCCACGCGGTTAAAGCTGGCGTTTGTTTAATGTCACGCGATTCATGCCCGCATCTGTTTATGGTCACGCGGTTGAAGCTGCTTCTGTTCGTGACTCTGCTTTACATGCCCTCACTATGTCGGTTTGTTCAGTGGTTCCTCAATAAATTATTAATAAAGAATGGTAATTGATGTTGAACCTGCCGGGACATTTATCTGTTCAGTTCAGGCATTTCAACATGTGTCATACAAAGCCTTTAGTGAGCGAGTTAATTGTGGTTGTTTGGTTAGCTTAGCCTGTTAGCATGGCTCTGAATGCTGTTTTCCTGTTACTGCTTGTGCCTCAGCTGCACTGCACGCTTTTATTTATTACGGTTTATGAATTCTATATTTATCTTTAAGTAGTAACGTACAGTTATGGAACAATATGAGACATTTGTTTCTTGTCGAATCCAATAAAGTATGGCGATGTTTTATAGTAAAACAAGTTCGCAGGGATTGATTGACTGTAATCTCGCGATACTAACCGCAATGTAGACTCGTTGTTATTGTTTTTATGCCGCGTTCAAGAGCTGTCGAAGGAGAAATGAGATGAGCTAAATATAGTTAAAAGTATAAGATAAATGAAATAATTTGAGCAGGTTCTTAAGCATGTGTGTATTTTGCTTTAGGGGCGGTGTTGCTGTGGGACGTTCAGGTACTGACTCTGTACTAACGTGAAGGCTCTGCAGTCCAGTCCGGTTCCTCAGCTGCAGTGTGTGGGAGGATCTGCGGGATGTTCAGCCTCCGTCCCAGGCGTGGTCCAGTGGAATAACCGAGGCTGGGGCGGTGTGGATGTGATTATAAATCTTTATTTCTAACGTATAAAGCGCTACATGGCCTGGCTTCGCAGTATTTAAGTGAACTAATTCAGCACTATAACCCATCACGCTTACTGCGTTCACAAGGCGCAGGGTTACTTGTAGTCCCTAGGATTAAAAAAGTCACTGCATGATGTAATCCGGATTGTTGACGTTTTACAATGAATGTTTACTTCATATCATGCTTTTAACACATGTTTGTATTTCTCTATTTCCGAGATGGCGCGGACGCTAAACCCTGGTGTGGGTTTTGTGTTCTGAGGATGCAGCCCACGGCTTCATTGCTGCAATGACAACACTGCATTTCCTACTCATCTGCTGACCGTCCTGTAATCCTGTGGTGGCTCTCTCTGTTCCAGTCCTCATAGCATTACTCAGTACCCATCAGAGGGTAAGAACCTCCAGGACACACAGACCTACAGTGGCTCTTCCATTTGGTCTGCCTGTTCAAACTCATTCAGTCATAACTGTATATGCTACAGATTTTATTCTCTATTTGTATTAGTTCAATTCATCTTATCCTATATATTATTTTATTCTAAATTTAAATAGAGTACTACCTTTACATACAGTGCCTTGCAAAAGTATTCGGCCCCCTTGGACTCTTCAAGCTTTTGCCACATTTCAGGCTTCAAACATAAAGATATAAAATTGTAATTTTTTGTGAAGAATCAACAACAAGTGGGACACAATCATGAAGTGGAACGAAATTTATTGGATATTTTAAACTTTTTTTAGAAATAAAAAACTGAAAAGTGGGGCGTGCAAAATTATTCAGCCCCTTTACTTTCAGTGCAGCAAACTCACTCCAGAAGTTCAGTGAGGATCTCTGAATGATCCAATGTTGACCTAAATGACTGATGATGATAAATAGAATCCACCTGTGTGTAATCAAGTCTCCGTATAAATGCACATGCTCTGTGATAGTCTCATAGTTCTGTTTAAAGCGCAGAGAGCATCATGAAGACAAAGGAACACACCAGGCAGGTCCGAGATACTGTTTGTGGAGAAGTTTTTAAAGCCGGATTTGGATGCAAAAAGATTTCCCAAGCTTTAAACATCTCAAGGAGCACTGTGCAAGCGATCATATTGAAATGGAAGGAGTATCAGACCACTGCAAATCTACCAAGTCCCGGCCGTCCCTCTAAACTTTCAGCTCCAACAAGGAGAAGACTGATCAGAAATGCAGCCAAGAGGCCCATGATCACTCTGGATGAACTGCAGAGATCTACAGATGAGGTGGGAGACTCTGTCCATAGGACAACAATCAGTCGTACACTGCACAAATCTGGCCTTTATGGAAGAGTGGCAAGAAGAAAGCCATTTCTCAAAGATATCCATAAAAAGTTTGTCACAAGCCACCTGGGAGACACACCAAACGTGTGGAAGAAGGTGCTCTGGTCAGACGAACCTTTTAGCCACAATGCCAAATGTTATCTTTGGTGTAAAAGCGACACAGCTCATCACCCTGAACGCACCATCCCCACTGTCAAACATGGTGGTGGCAGCATCATGGTTTGGGCCTGCTTTTCCTCAGCAGGGACAGGGAAGATGGTTACAATTGATGGGAAGATGGATGGAGCCAAATAGAGGACCATTCTGGAAGAAAACCTGTTGGAGTCTGCAAAAGACCTGAGACTCGGACGGAGATTTCTCTTCCAACAAGACAATGATCCAAAACATAAAGCAAAATCTACAATGGAATGGTTCACAAATAAACGTATCAGGTGTTAGAATGGCCAAGTCAAAGTCCAGGCCTGAATCCAATCGAGAATCTGTGGAAAGAGCTGAAAACTGCTGTTCACAAACGTTCTCCATCCAACCTCACTGAGCTCCAGCTGTTTTGCAAGGAAGAATGGGCAAAAATTTCATTCTCTCGATGTGCGAAACTGATAGAGACATACCCCAAGCGACTTGCAGCTGTAATCGCAGCAAAAAGGTGGTGCTACAAAGTATTAACGCAAGGGGGCCGAATAATTTTGCACGCCCCGCTTTTCAGTTTTTTTTATTTCTAAAAAAAGTTTTAAATATTCAATAAATTTTGTTCCACTTCAAGATTGTGTCCCATTTGTTGTTGATTCTTCACAAAAAATTACAATTTCATATCTCTACGTTTAAAGCGTGAAATGTGGCAAAAGGTTGAAAGGTTCACGGGGGCCGAATACTTTTGCAAGGCACTGTATATTCTTTAATTCTTGTATTTAACATCCAGGCTGCCCAAGGAGGATGGGTCCCTATTTGAGTCTTGGTCCTCCCAAGGTTTCTTGCCTGTAAGGTTTGGGGAGTTTTTCCTTGCCATTGTCGCCTCAGGCTTGCTCAATTAGGACTTTGAGCCAATATATTTGTAAAGCTGCTTTGAGACAATGCTCTGTTGTAAAAATCGCTATATAAATAAATTTGACTTGACTATTCCTATTCTATTGTTCTGTCCTGTTCTGTAAGATTATAGGTCCTGGTTGTGTCCAGTTCCTGTCTTCTACTTCCTATCTTCAGGCACATCGACCTACCACAGACCGTCCCCTAAACCCAGCACCAGCTCCGGGTCTCACACGGCTTCAGGTGACCCAGGGTTCAGCCTGAGTAATGTCAGAAGCTTCTGTTTAATTCAGGCTCTTAATCCGATTGGGTTCGTGTTTAACGCAGGTTTCGGTGGGACCAAGAGTCGACGATGAGACAAAGAGACGATGATTTGATGACGACGACGATGGGATTCTGTTTCTGTGCTGTGAAATTTGATGACAGATATTTTACGTGAAAGCTTATTTTTTAATCGAATTGTTTCTTTTTCTTTCAAACAATAGATATGTGTCTTAAACCTGCAGATTTTGCACTGGGTTATGTTGTATTTGGACAGTTTTGTGGTAATAATATTGGGCGTTAACGTTTTTCCTGCTTTCGTGTAAATAAATTTTAACACAGTGAGGTTTTAATTGTCCTGTGAGCTCTGGTAACATCGGCAACCTTATGAGAAGAGTGACGGTGAGTTCATAGCGTCAACTTAAGAGCTGTTGTTATGTGTTAGAGAGGCTAAAATTATCTTGGTTTGAGATTTGCTGGAGATGAGACTCACCAGGTTCTGTAATCTGTTATTTTTGGAAGGACAGCTAGAATTGTTGGAGGCGTTTTGGCTGTTTTTATGTGGATCATGCTCCTCCATGATGAGGGAGAGTCCAAAATATGTGATATTTATGTTATTTCCATGCTAACAAATGCCTTCCAGCCCCCCAAAAAGCTTAACGACTGTCGTTTTTACCCGAAGGTATAACCCTACTTGCAGAAATACAGAAATTCATCCAAAGTATAGGAATCATGTGTTGCAGTACCAAGCGTGTCCGCCGGAGGGGGTCAGTCCGCCTCCTCCTATTATAAGCATGGTGATGGGCTAAAACCTCCCTCTAGCGGACAGCATGAGTTACTACAGTTGTATTAATGGAACCTACACATGTATGACTTTCTAAAAACGAAGTGCATTTAGGACGCAGTGGTGTTACTGCGCGATCGCACCATTTTACTTTCGCCAGTGATCCACGGCCATGTAATGTTTTCACCTCTTGAATGGACGAACAGTAGAAGAGTTTCACACATTTAAGCATGTGCTATAGAAACACTTTAGTGGGCGAGTTAATTGGGACTGTTTGGTTAGCTTAGCCTGTTAGCGTAGCTCTGTGTGGTGTTTTCCTGTGAGTGTTTGTACCTCAGCTGCACTGCACGCTTTTATTTATTACGGTCGATGAATTCTTTATTCATCAGTAAGTCATAACGTACTATTATGAAACCGTATAAAACGGTTTCTTTTTTCAGCGACTAAAATAAAGTCTCGCGATATTTATGTGTAAAACTAGTCGGGAGGAGTGGGTGGAGTGACTGTAATCTCGCGATACTTTCCGCGGTATAGACTAATTTTTACGCAGCGTTAAAGGCCAGCTGTAGGAGAAATAAGATGAGCTAAATGTATAAGATGAATGAAAGCATTTAAACAGGTTCTTCTAATGAAGAAGTTGACTTCTTCACTTAGTAGCAGCTAGCGAGTTGACAACGAATTGGGACACGGCCCTAATCGGGACTGCGTTTTACCTCCATCTGGCGGGCACCCTGAATTACTACAGTTCTGTTAATTATATGTATATCGCCGTCACGTTTTTTTTCGGATTTCAAAACTGTTCATGACCTCCCTTTATGTACAGTTAAAAGTAAAAAAAAAACGTGCAAATGTTGGCGTAATTAAGTTGATCGGACTATTATCGCGCGTCAGCCACCTTTGTGAATTAAATGCTGTATGAATTCCGCTCTTACTAGCACCTTAGTGAGTTGAGAACTAATTGAGACACAGCCCTAAAATGAATGTGTTTACCTCCCTCTTTCGGACACCCAGAAGTACTACAGTTTTATTATTTGTACATCCACATTTTCACTTTCTAAAAATGAAGTGCGTGCGTGTAAAAGAGTTTCAGGCATTTCAACATGTGTCATAGAAAGCCTTTAGTGAGCGAGTTAATTGTGGTTGTTTGGTTAGCTTAGCCTGTTAGCATGGCTCTGAATTAGGGTTTCCAACTTCTTTGACCCCCAATCAGGGACACTCTCCTCCATTTATTTATTTATTTATTTATATATATATATATATATATATATATATATATATATATATATATGTATGTGTGTGTGTGTGTGTGTGTGTGTATATATGTAATAAAATTGAGAAATATATATAAATGAAATATTTATTAATTTTAGGCATTTTCAGAAAATGAATTGTGAAAGCTTTCATAAATCTGAAAATGCCTAAAAGTCATAAAAATTGTATAAATAAATGTGTTTTATGCAAAATTGTATTTGATAAAGCTTTCACAAATCTGAAAATGCCTAAAAGTAATAAATATTATAGAAATACATGCTTTTATACTAAATTTTGTCTGTGAAAGCTTTCATTAATCAGATTAAATATAAAAAAATAAATAACTTCATAATAAATATTTATTAGACAAAATTATATATTTGAAATCAGATTATGCCTAAAAGCAATAAATAATATAATTACAACAATTTATTAGACAAAGTTCTGATCTGTGAAAGCTTTCACAAATCAGAAAATGCCTACACATAATACACAGTAAGTAAATAACTGCCTATTAGACACAATTATATCTGTGATAGTTTCCAGAACTGATGGAGGGTAACTTTAACCTGTGTTGATTCCCTATGTGATCAGTTTCTGAAGTTATATGGCCTGCTTGGACGGTTTTATGGCGAGTTAAATTAAAGGCTTAATTATTTTGTGTGTCATCATTTTCCGTCCTCACGGTTTATACGAGCCACGTACAGACAGAATTAAGACTGTGAAAAGTTTCTCAAGTCAGCCTGGTCACTTTACTGCAGCTGTCAGTCATGTAAGTGGTCACCTTTAAAAGTTATAAGCTTTTGAAAATAAAGCCCTAAAATGTAATGCAGAATGATTTCACTTTAGATGATGGCGTCATCTGACTTCACAAATCAGGACGAGCCAAATGTAGCATTAATCACTGTTTAAAGTGACTTTGTCACAGAATTGAAGACAACAAAAGCTCCGAATCGCTAACTGCAAGCCAACTTTACTGCGGTTGGCCTTTTGGCTTCCCACTCTTTTTTTATAGTTGCAAAGTCTTTTGTATTTACAGGTTCACTGCTCATTCTGACAGCGTAAGGCTCCGCTCACAGCACACACACTGCTCTGTCACTGACGTAGCTACTACACCCGGGAGTTTGTATCAGTTTTGGTGCGTTATTGGCTAATGAGGCTGTGACTGGAATATGGGACTGGAGCTGGTGCTGTCGGGACAAATCAAAATTGCCCATAAATCGGGATGTCCCGGACAATACGGGACGTTTGGCAACCCTACTCTGAATGCTGTTTTCCTGTTACTGCTTGTGCCTCAGCTGCACTTTTTGAATTCTATATTTTTCGTTAAGTAGTAACGTACTGTTAAGGAACCATGTGAGACACTGGTTTCTTGTGGAATACAGTAAAGTATCGCAATGTTTTATAGTAAAACAAGTTAGGAGGGATGGATTGACTGTAATCTCGCGATAATAACCGCAATGTAGACTCGTTTTTATTCCGCGTTCAAGAGCTGTCGAAGGAGAAATGAGATGAGCTAAGTATAGTTAAAAGTATGAGGTAAATAATTTGAGCAGGTTCTGAAGGGTGTGTGTGTGTGTGTGTGTGTGTTTAGATGAGCTAAATATAGTTAAAAGTATAAGATAAATGAAATAATTTGAGCAGGTTCTTAAGCGTGTGTGTGTTTTGCTTTAGGGCCAGTGTTGCTGTGGAACGTTCAGGTACTGACTCTGTACTGACGTGACGGCTCGGCGGTCCAGTCCGGTTCCTCAGCAGCAGTGTGTGGGAGGGTCTGCGGGATGTTTGGCCTCAGTCCCAGGCGTGGTCCAGTGGCAGAAGCAAGACTGGGATGGTGTGGATGTGCAGGTCCTTAATAATGTCAGTAGTGATGTGTCTGAAGCCTGACTGTGGTCGTTTGGGTAAGGGTTCCTCACATGCACTTCTGTCTCTGTGCGGTGGGAGCGTAAGGCCGACATGGATAACCGGTTCCGTTTCGGGAGGGTGGAGGTCTCCTGCGAGGGCTACCACGGCCCAGATGACCCATATGTCCTGAAGGGCTCCTGCGGTTGGAGTGCACCCTGGAACTCGTGGCAAAGGGCCGGCAGGACCAAGGAATTCCTGCTTCTCCGATTTCACCTCTGGCTTCTGCAGTGGCGGAAAAGGTCAGGAACGTCAGAACGTCTGCTCTGGGGGCAGTTCGGGCGATCTGCTGGTGGTAAGTTCCTCCTGCTGCTCCTATATTCTACTTCCTGTTCTGGTCTTCTGATTACTATCTTCTACTTCCTATTCCTATCCTAGAGTTGTGTCCTGTTCTAGATCGTGGGTGTTTCCTGCTTCTATTTATGCCACTCGATTAAAGCACGCTTCTGTTTAATGCCACGGGATTAAATCTACGTTTGTTTATGCCAGGCATTAAAGCAGGCGTCTGTTTATGTCACGCGATTAAAGCAGCATCTGTTTATCCCACGCTATTAAAGTAGCGTCTGTTTATGCCAAGCTATTAAAGCATGCTTCTGTTTATGCCACGCTTCTATTTATGCCACGCGATTAAAGCAGCATCGTCTGTTTATGTTACGCGATAAAAGCAGCATCGTCTGTTTATGCCACGCGATTTAGGCAGCATCGTCTGTTTATGCCACGCGATAAAAGCAGCATCGTCTGTTTATGCCACGCGATTGAAGCAGCATCATCGGTTTATGCCACGCGATTGAAGCAGCATTGTCCGTTTATGCCACGCGATTAAAGCAGCATCGTCTGTTCATGCCACGCAATTAAAGCAGCGTCTGTTTAAGGCCATGCGATTAAAGCAGCGTCTGTTTCATGCCATGCGATTAAAGCAGCGTCTGTTTAATGCCATGCGATTAAAGCAGCGTCTGTTTCATGCCATACGATTAAAGCAGTGTCTGTTTAATGCCACGCTATTAACGCAGCATCTGTTTAATGCCATGCGGTTAAAGCAATTTCTGTTTAATGCCACGCTTTTAATGCAGCATCTGTAAATGGCACGCGATTCAAGCATGCCTCTGTTTAATGGCACGCTATTAAAGCAGCGTCTGTTTAATGGCACGCTATTAAAGCAGCGTCTGTTTAATGGCACGCTATTAAAGCAGCGTCTGTTTAATGGCACGCTATTAAAGCAGCGTCTGTTTAATGGCACGCTATTAAAGC